>SCLH01002333.1:106526-138087 GCA_004367855.1 Oikopleura vanhoeffeni
AGGACAATTTGGGGAAAATTAGGACAATTTGGGGAAAATTAGGACAAATTTTAGAACAATACACCATTTTATTGAAAATTCTATAGAAATGACCCCTTTATACATTTTTGAAAAAGTGAAGAGCTAAAGAAAAAAAAGGTCTTCACTTTTTTTTGGAAAAAATTTTTGATTTCCAAAAAAATATGGCCAAAATATATTAGGACAGATTGCTAAAGACAATTTGGGAAAATCTCACCTTTCCTTATAGACAAAAACACAGTACTGAATTATTAAAACAAATTGATAATCTTTTAGGTGGCGGATTCTAATGTAAACAAATTCTATATCGGCGAGAACCTGGTCGAGACAAATATGAAATGCAAACTTTTAAAAATTTCTCGTAGTGCCAGAGGATATCCTTCCTTTCATCTTCAAATTAATGAAAAAGTATATTTTTATGGATTTCGAGGAATAAGAAAAGATGATAGAATTATTTTAGTCTGTACAAAAACGTTTGAAAATAACACATTAGAAACTAAATGCTGTACTAATCGCTCTTATATATTACCTTCAGAGTTTCTTAAAGAAATTTTTCAAAAAGGGCTCAAAGGATCTGGCTTTCCATTATTTATGGACAAATCGGACCCCAGGGTTTACGATATCCAAAATTACGATATGAATTCATTTGAAATTGGTAAAGGTCACAAATGTTCAGGAACAGAACCTGCAGAATATATAAAAAAAAATTAACTGGAATTACCGAGGGAACTGTAAAATTGTTAATTTGCGTGAATACCCTGAAAACCGCATATGCAAATTTTTTTTTGGGAAATTTTTTCTCTTATATCTTCTGGTGATGATCACAAAAATGAAAAGAGCTTATTATTTTGGAGTGAGCCAATCACAGCGCGCTATACAACTGCCAATCACTTTTTCACTTCGCTAAACTTAAATCTTGCCTGAAAAATTGGAAATCACGATTAAAATGATAAGTTATAGGGTGCGCAGCGAGAACCCTACAGACTAAACTAAAACTGTTGATAAATTTTTGTTGCTATCTGGGGGTTATCGCGACCGACAAAAGCCATTCCGAGCAAAAATTTTTTTCGGCCATCAACTATGCGCGTATCGACTATAAATATGCGGCATATGATATGCGTGTAGACAAAACGGCCACACAGGCAACCAACACCTTATTTGTATTGTTTGGTCAGAAAGTTTTCAAAACCCTCATTTCAGCAATAACTTCAATTTTCACCTTAAAAAACTTAATTTATTCGATTTTGTATGATAGTATTCCTCGAAATCCATAAAAATATATTTTTTCATCAATTGAAGATGATAGGAAGGATATCCTCTGGCACCACGAGAAATTTTTAAAAGTTTGAAATTTTATTTTGTCTGGCCAGGTTCTCGCCGATATAGAAATTGTTTCATTCGAATCCGCCACCTAAAAAAATATCAATTTGTTTAATAATTCTGTATTGTGGATTGCCTCACAGAAAAAAGTCTGACCATGTTGTAAACTGCGAAATTAGAAATGCACGAATTTCTAGCGCACTATTCTTGAACATCAAACAATTTAAATTTATTTATTGCCTGTTAACCGGTTCAAAATAAATACCTACTAAAATTATTATGTATGGAGAATAAAATAATCTTTGAAAAAATTGGCCGTTTTTATCGAAACTTGTTTTTTTCAATTCTGATATATTTCGGCCTATTTGAATAAAAAAAATTAAATGTATATTTAACGATTTTCAATTGGTTTATTTCAAAAGACTAGATTGTTTCCTCTATTCAAATTTTGACAACCGGATATTCCAACCCGAAAGTCGAAATAATTTGACTTTATTTTGAATCTCCATTCAAATTTTTAGCTGATTTCAAAACTCCGGCAGTATTAGGGGTGGTCAACGCAAAAATGACACAAAAATAAACCTTTTATTCGGTAGATTATGTTTGAAATCTGCTTGGCGCGTCCTCATATAGATTTATATATTATTGATAAAAATATGACCAGCATTGAAAAAGACTACGTTAATTAAACAGAAAATCTAAATTACCTGATTTTCAAAATCATCAAGATAAATCTTCTTTGATTCTTGAGGTTCTGCTTAACTAAAGGTTTCTTGCTGGTCATCAAATTCTTCGAAACACAACAAATTCTTCTTTATTTTTTTTACTTTCATTTTCCAAATTCGATCTTTCTTGATTTTTGCGTTTTTCTCCAATAATTTGAAGAGGCTCCGAATAATTTTTTTCAAAAACCTCAGTTTTTATATTTCCTTGTTCATCAGAATTTTCTTTTTAACATCTAGTTCAAGATCTGTTATTTCTTCGTCAGCATTTTACTTTTCGATTTTCTAAAAATTTCGATCTGGTCGAATTAACCTTCATTTTGATTCTAAAATTGATTAAGTTGAAGATCAATACATTTAGCTTTTGAATTACTGCGAAGAGCAAGAGCCTGGGCACAAGATTATGGGTGCCAGTAGTTATTTATAGCTACAATTAAGAATCTTCGTCTACGCATTTTAGTCTATATGACACAAATTTTTATCAAAAATTTTCAAAACATTATATTTTTTTTCATAATATAGCAAATTTTGTTGTGAGAACATCTCATCATACAAAATCGATAATTAAGTTTTAAGGTGAAAAGTTGAAATTATTGCTGAAAGAAGGGTTTTGAAAACTCGCTTTCTGACCAAACAATACAAATAGGTGTTGGTTGCCTGTGTGGCCGTTTTGTCTACACGCATATCATAGCCGCATATTTAATAGTCGATACGTCCATGAGTTGATGGCCGAAAAAATTTTTTGCTCGGAATGGCTTTGTCGGTCGCGATAACCCAGATAGCAACAAAATTTATCAACAGTTTTAGTTAGTCTGTAGGGTCTCGCTGCGCACCCTATAACTATCATTTTAATCGTGATTTCCAATTTTCAGGCAGAATTTAAGTTTAGCGAAGTGAAAAAGTGATTTGGCAGTTGTATAGCGCGCTGTGATTGGCTCCTCCAAATAATAAGCTCTTTTCATTTTTTGGGGTTTGGGATAATCACCAGAAAGAATTAAGAGAAATAAATTTCAAAAAATTTTTGCCATGTGCGGTTTTCCAGGGTATTTCACGCAATTAACAAATTTTACAGTTCCCCTCGTAATTTCCAGTTAATTTTTTTTTAATATAGTCTGCAGGTTCTGTTCCTGAACATTTGTGACCTTTACCAATTTCAAATGAATTCATATCGTAATTTTGGATTATCGTAAACCTGGGGTCCGATTTGTCCATAAAATAATGGAAAGCCAGATCCTTTGAGCCTTTTTGAAAAAATTTCTTTAAGAAACTCTGAAGGTAATATATAAGAGCGATTAGTAACAAGCATTTAGTCTTCTAATGTTGTTAGTTTTCAAACGTTTTTGTACGACTAAAATAATTTCCTATGAATCTTTTTCTATCCTCAATCCATAAAAAACTTTTTCATGTAATTTGAAGATGAAAGGAAGAATATCCTCTGGCCACTACGAGAAATTTTAAATAGTTGCATTTCACATTTGTTCGCACAGGTTCTCGCCGATAAGAATTTTTTACATTAGAATCCGCCACCTAAAAGATTTTCAATTGTTTTAATAATTCCAGTACTGTTTTTTGTCTATAAGGAAAGGTGCAGATTTTCCCAATTGCTTTAGCAACTGTCCTAATATATTTGGCCATATTTTTTTGGGAAATTCAAAAATTTTTTTCCAAAAAAAAAAGTGAAGACCTTATTTTCCTTTAGCTTCACTTTTTCAAACAATGTAATAAAGGGGTTCTTTCATAGAATTTTTCAATAAAATGGTGTATTGTTCTAAAAATTGTCCTAATTTTCCCCAAATTGTCCTGAATTTTCCCCAAATTGTCCTAATTTCTCCCCAAATTGTCCCTTATATTTCCAATTGTCCTCAATTTTCCAAATTTGTGCTAATTTTCCAAAATTGTCCTAATTTTGCCAATTGTCTTATATTTTCCCAAATTGTCTACAGACATCGGAAGACATCCTTATAGAGGGTGTCCTTATAGACAGAAATCACAGTATTGTGTTTTGTGGATTTTCCTCGAGCAGACAAAAGGTCTGACCATGTTTGGTCAAACTGCGAAATTAGAAATGCACGAATTCCTAGCGCACTAATTCTTGAAAATCAAACAAATTTAAAATTCTATTTATTGCTGTGTAAAAATAAAAAACCTTCTAAATGTATAATGAAATCTACAGACTGTCATCGAAAAGAACGATTTTTCAAATAAATTATCATTTTTCTCCAAAAAATGTCATTTTTGAAAAAAAATATCACATCACAAGACGCGCATAAATTCGGACACAAACTAGTAATATGTAATAATCAATCTTAAACTGGTCGATTTTGACCCAAAATCGATTGGTGGTTCAATGCTATTATAGACGAACGTTTTTTTTCAAAATTCTTGACTTTTACCGGCCTATTGAAATAAAAAGGGAATTAACGTGTATGATTTTGTCGATTTTCAATTGGTTTTATTTAAAAAAGACTAGATTGTTTCAATCTATTCATTTTTGACAACCGTGAATATGCTTCAGAACCCGAAAGTCCGAAAAAAATGTGACTTTATTTTTGAATCTCCATTTCATTTTTTAGCTGATCTAAAACTCCCAGAAGTATTAAGGGGGTGGCCACGCAAAAATTGACACAAAAATAAAAGCTTTTTTTCGTAGATTATATTTGAAACCTGCTTGGCCGGGTCCTTATCATTGATTTTTTATAATTATGATAAAATAATGGCCAGCATTGAAAAAGACGTACGTTCATTAAACTAGAAAATCTAAATTACCTTGAATTATTCAACATCAATCAAGTAAATTCATTGATTTCTGAGGTTCTTGCTTAACTTAACGTTCTCTGCTGGTCATCAATCTCGAAAAAACAACAAATTCTTTCTAATTTTTTTAACTTTCATTTTCCAAATTCGGATCTTTCTTGATTTTTCCGTTTTTCTCAATGAATTTGAAGAGGCTCCGAATAATTATTTCTTCAAAAAACCTCAGTTTTTATATTTCCCTGTTCCCGTCTGATTTTCTATTTTACATCACGTTCAAGATCTGTTATTTCTTCGTCAAGATTTAACTTCTCCGGATTTTTCCCAAATTTTCGATCTGGTTCTGAATAAACCTTCATTTACTTCCTTAAATAAATAAAGTAACAATCAATGACTTTTACGAAACCTTTTCGACAAAGAATTTTTGGATTAACTACACGTAGTAAAGCTGGCAATTAGGGCAAAAAATTTAAATTATGCTTTCTTTCTGTTTTTATCGATTAAAAAAGTCCATATTTCAACTTGTCGAATAATTTTAGATTCTTAAGGGTAATGGGTTTATTCTTTAAGCTGTTTTGAAAATTATTTCCTTTCGGGAAATAAATACGTTTTTCGAAAGATTTATAATATTAGTAGTTATTTTCAAAACTAGAAATTCTTCAATAAAGGAAAATTTGGAGCGATAATTAGGGCATATGTGAATTTCTAAAGCAGAAAGATTACGGCAGGAATCACTTTGCAATTTTTCATAATAAACAAGGTTTTTTGTCGAATTTTTGAACAAGTTTTTTCAAAAATTTTCTGGTTTTTCGGATGCATTTGTGAAACAATTTCCAATGAGGTATTTGACCGGTGACAAGGGTAATTTTACCCAAGTTTAGTCGAAATGAGAAACTAAAATAGTGGTTAAATTTGTAATAATCGTAAAAAGACTACATGAATGACGTAAACCCTACACAAGAATGAAATCAATCTATATTGAACAATATGTCACATTTTTGCTAACAATCAGAGTTGTTTGCTGAAATTTTGATTTGAAACGTTATGGTCTATGGCGCGCCAAGGGGATTTCAAAGACTATGAGCCATAATTAGTTCATTTTAAAACCTGAGCATTTTGATCAATACAACGTTTAGAATTAAGGGGTCGTCAATAATTTAGTGAAAATGACCAATAAATTAGTCTTCCGATTTTTGATGAATTTCCACTAAAAATCTTGCATCTTGAAACAATTCGAATGTGGCGATGGTCGTCCATCAGAACCGAGTTTTACAAACTGACGAATTTATTTTTTCAAAAATGTGTCTTCTAGAAAGATTTTGGGAACGTTTCAGGATTTGGCTTCAACGTATCAAAAAAACCGTAATTTTCACCTTATTTTTTAATGGCAGTGTCAATCAAAATTTATCTCCGCCCTGGATTTGAAATTTCACTTCGAAACTCATATGAACAGTGTAGCTGATAAGTTTGTGCAGAACCAATAAAAGGTTTTGTCCAAATGTTGTCGTTTTTTATAAATCGTGTTTTAATTTTCAAAAAATCTAAGCAAATTTTCAACTTTTCCCATATCCGACATACCATCAAAACGTGGTTTTCCTGGGCACGTATCAAAATAAACGGAATACCAAAATGCTTGTAAATTGTCTATATTTCAGAAAATCATTAAATAAATTGGCGGAATTTTTTTTGTGCCTCATTTATCGACGGCCACCCCTTAAATAATAATAAATAAAAACTAACCAAAACAATATTTTTAGTAATAGAGGTCTTAAATAATCATCCCCAAATCTCTTACCCCTTATTTTTTACTATGCAGATGAAACCACGCATCGATGAAATCAGCCCAAGGCAATAATAATATGAAGTAATTTTTATGGCTATAATTATTTCAAATTTTTGAACTGAAGTTTTTGCTTGGTCTAATTGATAGTTTTTCGCTTTGCAGGATGAGATAGTTTGTGATCTAGTGTTGTTGATGTTCAGCTCTCGCACGTTTTAAAGCGATTCTCAGTATTTCGGTTATCAATCTTCTTACTGAAATTTGTAAGTTTAATTATAAAACAAAACTTATGCGACTTGATCAAAACTGAAAATTAACAACGGGCAAAATATTTTACCTTTTGTCACTTTTTTCTCTTGCTTTGTTGGTTTAATTGTCAAAACTTTCTGTACATCTGGAGACGTTAAATATTTTAACAAACCTGTTAATTGGATTCTTTTGGGCATTTTTCATCAACTGGATTTTTTAATTTTGAGAATGACTAATAAAAAGTTACCAAATTTGAAGATGTTTTTTTATATCAATTGGGTGCGGTAAACATATTATATGACCACGTCATTTTGGTCAAATGTTTGGTTTCAGATATGTGAGATGCTATTCAAACTTCGCGGAAAAATTCAACAAAACCGCATTATGTCAGAGTTAACCTGATTGTACTTAATTTATAACGTGAGTTGAGTACCAATTTTTTTGGCATTGCAGGGAATGACGGTTGTTACCGCATTCCGTCGCCGTGTTACATTCCGAAGCATGATTCTGCTAGCAAAATTACGTACCAGGTAGAGGTTTTAGCTTATGTTCCACCATTGAAGACACTTAAAAGACAATTCTTATGGTGCAGTACGATCCTTGTTCATAAAAAATGAGTTTAATTATGCTCACATAACAGAAATTAGTGCTGCAAATGCGGATTTTTGAAATCAACTTTAATGACTACTATCGTAGATGGGCAAAAAAAATTTTTTTGCTGGAATAGTTGTTTTCCGCGTGGCGCCATAACCCCCCGACAGCAAGACAATTTGTATCAGCAGTTTCAGTTTAGTCTTAGGGTCCCGCTGCGCACCCACCTTAAGCCAATTCATACCAACTTATTCGTTTAATTAGTTATATTTTCCATTTTTGATGAATCTTTTAACCATTTTAATATTAAGTTACATTGTAAATTTATGGTGCTTAAATTCGAAAAAAAACTTCCTGGAAATTTTTAGAAATGTTATCATATAGGATTTTATCTTATTAAATGGTTATTGTTTTTGTACATAATTTTTCCATTAATTGCTAGATTTAATATGTCAATGAATTAAGTTATTTAGGATTGTTCTCTAAATGGCGAGAATAAAAAGTTTTGATAAGCGAAAAATACATAATCAAAATGACTTTTTGTATGTTTCGAAGAAGGTACGTCCGATTCAAGAAATTCCAAATGTATACCAGGGCCAGTAAGTTGATACATCGCAATTTTTTTTCCGTCTTCTCATCTACTGACCAGTTTACCCGAATTAACGGTAACTAGTTTTGTCCGTTTTGTGGACATCAGCTGTTTTGTTGCCAATGAAATTGCTCGGAGTATTTTGTGATAGCCAATCACAGAAGCGTTATGCAACTGAAACCCCTTTTCCACTGATATCAAAACTTTTATCCGCCTATAGAATTTTCAAAATTCGTAACTCTTTTCCAACTATTTTTAGATTTGATAGTAACTAATTTCCCATCAATACTAAACTGCGCCGTCGGGAGGTATTTTCGTAAGAATTCAATCAACTCTTCTTTGTCCATTTCGTCTTATTTATTAATTAATGTCTAATTTAGGATTGTATAAAAATCTTTTCAAGTTTATTGGTGACTCAAAATATTGGATTGATTAATATTTGGACATAAAGAGTCCAATAAAAAATCATTAAAGAAATAAGTAAATGCTAATTTTGTCAGGGTAATCAAATGCCTTTATTATTTCAGACTGGATGCGGTAAAGGTTTTTTGATTTTCAGCATCGATAAAAATATCTTTTATTTTGAAATCGTTCCTGAAATATTTTTTATTTTTTAATGCAAATTTAGTTTTGAATTAAAAATTTTTTAAAAACATCAAATATTTTTCAATTGGATAAAGTTTTTCTAACAATCTTTGTTCGCAATTTGTTTTAATTGTTTGAACCATTGGTAATAAAATAATTTTGAAAGTACTTCGGGTGCTATGTGACTTTCCCGCAGATTCGGCAAATCTTGCCGCCTCCACACTATCGTTTTTATTTATTGACACCCAATCACAGGCGCGAGCTTCAAAAGTTGTGGTGCGGGAAATAATTTTAGGCGACGTATTGAACCAAACTTTCGAGAAATCTGATACCGTGAAATTGGTATAATGACAATTAGAAGTATTTCGGTGGAATGTTGCAATTATGTCTTTTTAGAAGATGGATCTTCACAAAATGGACTGGGGGGCCCACTTAAACAATATTGTATTTTTTGAATTTTAGGGATCCGACATTACAAAAGTTTTGACTATCAGGACTAACTTAGCTAAAGGCCTTATATTTATTGTAGCGCAAAAATATTGCCTATGTCGCAAACGCCAATACTAGTGAAAAGTCTAGACGCGAAAAAAACCGTAGAATTGTTAACGTATACCAAAATTGATGCCACATGATTTACCAAAATCCTATATTATAGATACTGCATCTTCTCGAAGTTGCAAAGTATTACATTTTATACTAGGGATTCATCCATTATGTGCTACGAACTATGTGAAAAACTACGTATAATTTTCTACAGAAAATGGCTTTTTATTCCTTTGTGATCCACCTTATCCGAGATAAGTAAAAGGGAGCCAAGCTGCAAACTTTACCTCAACTGAATGTCCTTTCTGAATAATTTTGAATTAATTGAATATGACGGCAATAAGAAGGTAGTCTTTTGCCTTACCGTGACTGGTTATTCATGGAGATTTTCGCGAATTACTCAATCCAATTCCACTAAACCCTGTAGAGTATTTGCTGATAATCATTACATCGACAAAAAAATTTTAAATTCCATTTGTAGACATAAGCCACTAGAACTATCCAGGGTATACGAAACGACGTACTTTGGTAATCGTTCGATTTACCGCAAAAATAAGTTTTCACTAGATTCTAGACGTTGTCAAAATTGATTTTTTCGAACGACTTTAGCAGAATTCTTTTACTCGACATTGGAGCAAAAAACTACGAAAAAGGTGAAACATTATATTAGTCAGATACTTGCATGCAAGCTCTGAGTTTTGGCGCAAAAGTTGGTTCGAATAATTGTGTAAAATATTTCAATTGTTGAGTAAAAGAGATTTTTATGCTTATGAGTGCCACTTGTCACTCAATGGATAATGAAACTTATTTAAATTTCTAAGAAATACTAAATTGAGCTTTTTTATTATAACCCATGTTAAACATAATTGAAAAGTGATACTATTAATTATTATATCATATTGTGCAGACTAAGAACTGGAATTCCGTTGTCGAAGACTCAAGGTGCTAGAATACGTTTAGATTTCGTCAACGAATAATATTTAAAGTATTTATGATGCTAGGAATATTTGCAAAAAAAAATATATCGAACCATGCCTGGTTTATTTACTACTTCAGATTACACGTTTTTTGAGTAGTTAGTCGAACATGAGATGGAAGTTATTTATGATAAGCATTATTACGGAAGATTCGAATCCGACAACCATCCACTAATTTTAGAACATGTCCCCTGCTAAGGACGATAATTTAAATGCATGATATATCAAGCTCTTAGCTCATCTAAAGATCATGCGAGGACAATATAAATATTATAAAATATATGCCTTATTACATATAAAATCGCTTTAAAATTATTTAGTGTCCACAAATAAGATGATCGAAATACTTATGCACATGGTTTTGTAATACTGCATTTAATTTAAAAGTTTACACAACTAGAGGCCAATAATTATTCAACAATGGCTTTTTGTTTTTTCGGTGATTGATTACGAAAATTACATTTGAATATTCATAAATACGCTCAGTTACTATTCAGAGCGAATTTCAATGAAAAGTTATAAGTGAGTGCGATAAATAACCAACTTAGCGGTTTTTTTATACTCTCAAAGTTTGCTCAGCGTTATGTTTTTGAAATCGCTCTAGATCAAGCTGCGAAAATTCTAATTTGATCAAAACGTAGGCTTTTTCCCGCAAAAAATACACTTAATGTCGCTTAACGCACGCCTTTGTCAACTACGAAGATATAAAAAGGTGCATATTATCTAAAAAATACTGTTTGTGGATGAAACCTCATTAAAGGCACATCTTGATTAAAATCTATGAAATATTAGAGATCAGTGAACATATAACTTTATTTATTTAATTGAAAACTATAATTTAGTCTGATGCATATTTTGTATATTTTTCGCACAAAAAACTGATATTAGTTTGGATGACAAAGTACTATGAATTAACAGTTTTCCGACATTCAAATAAGCTTTGTGATTAGGTTGGGTTAAACAAGAGAGCCAATATGTTAAAAAGCAGCCTGCAAATTTAGATGAACAATACCTAAAACAATATATTATGCGCCCGGTGTACTTAGTTATTCTAATAAAAATTCTAACTTAGTTATCGCAAACGGCAAAGTCAGAAGTTAATTTTTCCGGTCTGATCTGAGGACTCGAATCAACTATCGATAATTTTTTCCGGTTGCAACGGTTTTGTACTGAAGAGTCATAAACTTAGGTCTAGTGTAATGCTTGACGATAATTAATCATGAGCTCTTCGGTTGTGATCAATGAACTCTTCTTGGAGGAATAGTAAGAAAGAAAGTGATATGAAATAATGGGTTATTTAATAAAAATGAAAATTTGATCGTTTGCTCTAATAAGATAATGGTGTAATTTCGAGAATGAAAGGGTCTTTTAAACGGTCTCAAAGGTGTACCCATAATTTTGTTCGGTACATATTGGTTTCGTTGCTTCGAACACATACTACGACTGTGACTATGGCCATATAAAATTAATATTAAATTCGCATTTTGAAGGATTTCACGGATCATGAACACATTTAATTTTTAGATTAGTCAAATAGCCAAATATATAATATGAAATAAAATTGGCCCGAATCAGACCCATGTTTAATTATGCTGAATTAATGAAAGATTACAGGTAGTTGTTAAATAGAAACAGTCTGATTGACATGTTTTCAAATATTTGCTTCTTAATTTTCCTGTCATAGTATTCTAAGAACTCTTGGAGGTCGTTTTTAAAAGGATTTAAATCGTTGGCGCACGAAAGTGTTGAAATTTAAACCCATGGCGTGCTTTTTTCATCCAAAAAACGCGAATACTATTTCTGTAATGGTCCGTCCTGAGCGACACGTCGCAGACACAGATAGTAAATATATGGTGTGTTGTACCACAAAAGTTTGAGTCAACACTTACCTGGTATAGGTCGGTTCAATTCCCAGGTTACGGAAAACCCCGTTACTAAATACCGGTTACTAGAAACCTCGTCTTAGAGACGATCTAGAGACCATCCTCTTAAATTGGAAACTTTTTTATGGGTTAATTTTGTAAATGACCAAGGGTCAAATGACATGAATATTGGGATCTCTATGTGGTCATCTTATTCAGCATCATATGAAAAGACAATTCTGGCGAGATCACTCAAAGATATAGAAGTTATATTTTCGTTCCATGAAAATGCTGCTTTGTATAGGGCCTTAAAACAAGATTTAGATTAGGGCGTGAGGCAAAAGTAATCATGAATGCAGTAGTCGAATAAGTTCAATCTTTAGGCACACATACAAATAGACTGAAGATTTTACAGTCAATGTGTAATTGACCAGGGAAGAAAGTCATGGTCCATACTCTTGAAGATTAGCACCCCGTATATAAAAATTTCGTAGTAATAGCTATGACGCAAACGATCATAATTAGGCTGAGTAAGATCTGAATATGTGAAAAATTTATTAGCCCAGTGTCTGGGCTGCAGATTATGCTAAGTTTTTTACGGGTATTTTAATTTCAATGGGTCATGGAAAATGTGAGACCATGGAGTAACTCACCTCATATAATAGTCCAGTTTTGCGTACGAATTACATTTGAACCCGTATTGAAATGGCTTCATGAGATTACTGTAATTGATAACATATACAACGTATATCTCTAAAAGTAGGGCCGTACGGTATATATTAAAACGATAGCACCGATAAATGCTATTTGCATGAACCGATGTGGGTTCTCCTATCTCGATATCGACATGATAGGGGCTTATTTGTTCTTCTCAATGTGCAGTTAAAAAAAATTGAATAAGAGGTACAACTATAACCGTCAATTTTGTTGAATACGCATAATTGTGTATCCATTTATGATCTCAGTTAATTTCATCCCCCACTATCATCGGGTCATTACGCTTAGCATGGAATAGACTTTTATCACTTTCGGATTAGCCATCATTTTCATATGATACGGTTTGAAAGGAGACCTAAAGGGTCAGTTCATTGAACATTGTTCATTACAGATTGACTCATTAAAATTCTTCACAAAATTTATGCAGTGATGCTAAAATGACAGGACATACATCATGAGTATAGTACATGGCCTCTAATCACGACACCCTCACTGTTGTTTTGAGTTGCTGAGATTACGGCATAATTTTCTCGAAAATTAAATAATAGTTGGTCTTGTTAGAATTCCTTTTCAATGAGGTAGGCCCATAGGATCATTGCATGCCGCCATTTGTTATGTATTACAATTAACAAATTTCTCTCAATATTTAAGAGAATGCGTGCACCGTTTAAGCTTGATGTTCTAGAAACGGTATTTCGTTTTAACGTTCCGGTATACAGTCGTTGCCCGCTTCACCAAGTGGACTCGAAATGCTGGTCTCCAAAAATTTCACTGATGGGTTCGCGGAAGGTAAAAAGTTGGGTTCTGAAGTAAAAGCCCCAGCAAGATTTTCAAGAAATATTTTTTTGGAAAAATGCTATATTGAGAGACCGTCCAAGTGTGGGGATTTTTCTCTCTATTTAAAGGCATTTTTTTTGGATTCCTCGAGTTTTCGTTTTAAACCTAGATTGGATGTTTCTGTAAAAAAATTTCACAAATGAAAAATTATAACATACGCTGACATTTAATGGTCTTTTGGAGATAATTTTAATAATTTTTATCTGAACTGTGCATTTCAAACGGGCATTTTTCCGATTAGGCACTTTGTTACTTCTCGAAAATGGAAAATGTCCACAAATTCCTGTTCAAAATAGAAAAACCTCCTCCTGTACGGTTTGCTGGAACGGTTGGATTGAAGCCCCTTAAGATTTGGGTAATCGTGACCTTGGTGCGCATTTGCAAATGGATTGGTTTGTGGTGCTCGAAATGCTGAACAGGAGGATTGATTGGAGAGTTGATGGACGTGGAGTCGATTGAAACGGATTTCCAGATTGTAAACGTGTTATCTCGTGAATGTAAGGGTGTCTGCTGTATAAGGGCAATTTAAATGGTATTTAGGTTTTTCAAGGTCAAATATCTCTCAGAGTTGCATACTGTATTGACTCATAATAGGATACTGAAACTCATACGGTATGATCAACTGTATGACCTACGGTCATTGCTGACTTGTCTGTCGGACTCCTTCATTTCTGAAAGGGTGGTAAAAAGCAAGATCGAACAAATGCTCTACAGTCAATAAAGGTTTTCCAAAATACATAAAATGTATTGTCCAATTAGCTAGGAATGTCATGGCTCTAAGAGAAAACCAGAAACGATCACATACAACAGGTCAAAATAACTAACGTATTTGTCTGAGCGGACGTTTTTACAAATTTTCAAACCGTCCGCTTAAACGCACGAAAATTTAAAAAAAATGCGTAGTGGTACGCCCAAAAAAAATACACTAAAACGTTCCGCTTTTTTTTAGGTGGGCCCCGCTAAGGGTTCTGTTTCTGAGAGAACCCAGACTAGATACGAGAGAAACAGTTTTTTGGCAGCTGAATCTTAACCGGAATTGTAGTGGTAGAAATATTTTTCTTTTTTTTCCGGTGATTACTCCGTAATGCATCCTTTTTTTTATGGTCATTTTGGCCAAATTTCGCCTGACTGATTTAGTCACGTGATCAACCTAGGAAGCCAAAAAAAATTTACTCGCATATTTTTCCCCAAGGTTTCACATGCAGAAACCATCTGTCGCTATCTTGTCTTAGTCTTCAGTCGAAATCATCAAAGTGGCCCCACCTAAAAAAAGAAACGACCTTTAGAAAAAATAGGACAGTAATACCGTTATTAAGATTAGGAATTTTACCTGGAAACACATTGCAATTTAAAAGCTGGCAAAAAATAGTTCGATTGACGATAATTAGCTTCCGGCAAAATATGTATACTCGAAATCACTTCAAATCATGCGTACAAAGCATTATCATGACTAATGTGAAATCAACTCGATTGGGTAACAAAAAACTGGTAATTTAAAATTGTTGAATTTATTCCAAAAAGATGGTCTCGAAATATTCGGTAAGTTTTTATTTTATTTTTACTACAAAATTTGGCTGCAAATATGAAAATGAGAGAAAGACTCACACCTTTTATTTTCCCGGACGGCCGATTTCGCTCCGTGCGTCCTTAATAGGGGTTACCAACAAACTTTCGTAAAAAAGGGCCGTTCTTTTTCACGATGACCACGGGCAACTCAGTTTGACCAAAGTGTCTGCTCCATAGGTCCGTCCTTGTCAGAGGCACTTCTACTTTATTTCTTAATTTAGACTCTGCGGAAATTTGCAGTTTTTCGCTCTATTTCTTAACTCGAATATGGACCGAAAAGAGTTTCGAAAATTTAGAATGAAGTAGAATAAATTACATTTGTTACGGCCCTCCGAGAATTGTTTTTCTGGGCAATCGAAAAATTTGAAAGTACATGAATTTATTCTCTTCTCAAAAATGTCCTTTTCCCTGCTGTGATAGATGGCCTTTGTTGCTGCGTTGTTGAGTGTTGAACGGAAACACGCTATCGAGAAATCATTAAAATGTCTCCGTAGGGCACAATAAGTGGTGGAGATCGTACGTTTCGCGCATAATCGGAAGATGGCGGTCTGCATAAAATTATCAGCGGCTGCTCCAAATTTACTGATCACCAGTTAAATGACTTTATATAAGGGTGGAAAATGGGAGTTGGCCTATCTAGTTTTGGGATTTGTATCTGTGGAAAAAAAGTTTTTTGGCTTTAAAAATATCTATTTTATACCTGGTATTCAAAACTATTTTACTGTGTCAAATGTGTCTATAGGACAGAAAATTTTTGTCGTTTCGTCACCTGAAAACGTGTCTTTTTTAACATTTAAAAAAAAATCACTAAAAAATGCTCTAAAAAAATCGAAAATGCGCTAAGAGAGCTAAAATGCAAGCTAAACGTTTCACAATACCAAGGCGCAATACAACAAACTTCAAAAAAAGGTTGGAAGTAATCAGTGCGTTAAAAAATTCACCTGGTCAAGCGAAAGCACGAAATTCTTTCGTATGGTCAGCCAAGCCAGACAAATACCTCGGCTTGCCGATGATCTGGTACAGTGTAATACGCTCAAAGCGAATAAAAACATATGTAACAACATCAACTCGCTACATTATTGAGAAAAATTAAAAAAAAAATTCTCCATTACAATATACACGCCCCGTTTTGTCCTTTAGACACACTTTGACAAGTAATTAAAAACATTTTTGAGACCCAAAATTTTGAAACTGAAGATGAATTTGAAAATTTCAATTTCTTGAAATGGATAATAGACTTAAAAATGCGACTCTTGAACGAAATAAAGTGAACAAATATAATCGTATCTGAAAGTTCGTGAAGGTTTCAAAAGTGATTTTGAAAACATGGTTTATCGAAGAAAATCATTTTCCGTATTATTTTCAATTTTTTGACTTAGGGATCATATCGATATCAATGACCCCAATCTTCTGAAATGGAGTGGGCTTTGAGAAAAAAAACACGAAAATTCATATTTTAATGCATTGGACCATTATGTCAATTTATTGGAAATTTCTGAAGAACCATAGCAAAGAACTAGGCCCCTAAAGTTTTTTCTATAGCCGATTTGATCAACTTGAGCGCCTAACTTTGTCCGGCAACTAGTTTGGTTCCAGTAGTTTTTGATGGCCAGTACTTTTTTGGATGCAGCTTCACTGGAATGTAAAAAAATCTGAATTTCCCAACTCTACTTCATATGACTTATAAAATCATTTCTGATACTTCGGTTTGTCGGTACAGAAAGGTGAACCCGGTTTTAGCTGAGTCCGTTGTTATTCACGCCAAATGGATTTCCTGCAACCGGTTTTGATTCGCGCGTATTTTCGGAAAGGTCCGGTAATTTTGGCGGTATAGACATGGATATTTAAAACCAGCAGGTGTTTCAACTACCGGTGGTTGAACCGTATTGTGCGGCAGGTGGTTTTCGTATTAAACCGACAGCCTATTTGTGGGAGGGAACTGTCGGTGCAGCACGTGCAGCTTTTGGCGGGCAATAAATTGTTGTATTCATTTGTGCAGATCGATTGGACTGTCGTCAGGTCTTGCACGGGCGATATTATTGGAGAGGATCTCACGTTGACATCCAGGTGGCGCTATAACAGTTCGAGATGGATAATGGGGCTGCTTTTGGAGCTACAATTTGTCGGCACCATCGGTTGTTAATATAACACTAATATTATGTTTAACTGAGTGAAAACGATAAAGTTGAATTGTAGGGGACTTAAACGGAAAGTTACAATTGGTCTGTCCATTTAAACTAATAAGTGCCTAGAAATCTGTTGTTCAGAGGCGCGATTTATTAAACAGAACAAGGTTTTTCAATACATAATTTGCACCCGAAATTAGTTTGCTATCTGCAATATATGGAGTTTTTCAAATAGGACGAAGCGTATTTAGAAATAGTTCCTCAAAAAACAACCCGAAGAATTGAAACAAAAATAATTTCTGGTCTGGTCAAGTAAGGGCTAACAGACAATGGAAAAAAAACCAAGCCGAAACCAAAATTTTATAAAAAATTCTTGGAAATCTAAATTCTCTAGAGGACTTGTCGAAAACTGCGAAATTATTATTTCGTTGTGTCATTCTGAATAACTTGAAATTCAAAAAAAATATGTTTTTTACAGAAAGCCTGCCAAAGATATGCGTGTCCTTATTGGAAAGTTAAGAAAGCGATGGTTTTTAACTTTCTTTCGCTGATGACCTAGCAAATTAGTTTGACATAACGTTCCTGATCCCTGTCTCAAAATCCTGAGAATTATAGAGGATTCTTCAACTGCCGGAAGACGCTGAATTTATGAAAAATTCGTGTGGTCATTCGGGCGCATCGAATAATAGGTTCAACCCTCAGCCGGTTCGACCTCGAAGTCAACTTTGCTACGATGTGCTGACGCCCGAATGACCATTTGAATATCTTGCATCAGTGTGGATTGCGATGGAAACCCTCTTACAAAAAGAAATGACAAACGCTCGGATACCGAAGGAGAGCACTAGCAAAATGGCAAAGATGTCTCAAAAAAAATTTATTTTGTGATTTTTTGAAAGCCTTTTTGCCAAATTACTGTAATTTTGTGATGAATTAAAATTAGAAATACGGGTAGATAGTAATTCGCAGAAAATGTAGATCGTCGGAAATTTCGTTTTTTCAAATATAAAGACACTTTTAACTTAAAAATCGTTCTTGGCCACCTTTTCCAGAGGTGAATTTCATCGTAAAACCCATTTTCATGTTTTTATCGTCGGAATATTTTAAATTGAGGCTAAAACTCACTTTTATGAAATTAGTGCCTTTTGGCAAAAATTTAGAAAAAACTATTGAGAAATTCTGTGTTGTATTCTTACGGTTAGATTCTTACCATATGGAAATTGGCACTGGAAACGATGAAGCGAAAAGAATTTTTACACAAAAGTTTGTCTTTATATTTGAAAAGTTGAAATTTTTCAACGGAATTACAATTTTCGTTACAAGATCTGCCCATAGTTTTGTAACTTTCTCATTGTTGTATTCTATATTTCACGTGCAAAATCAATTAGAAACAACGATAAGTAAAGACGTAGTAAACAATAAATTATTTTTATTTAGAAGGCTAGCCGCATCAAGAGCGATAATGCTGAAGTGAAAGTTAGTGACTGCGGAGAAATTTTATTGAGTTCATCTGATTTTCAATTTTGACATTGTTATCTGACTTTTTTAAAGATTCAGATTGAAGAAAAAGCCTAAAAAAAGAAAGCCCATAATTTTCAAAATAGAAATTAGACATAAAAAATAGGCGATCCGTAATGAACTTCTGAAAATATGAGCTCAAAAATCCAAGATATATTTAGTTTCGCTTTCGATTTATACGAAATAAAAACAAAAACATTTAAAAATTGCCCAAAAATTTAAAAACCTACTTGGACTTGGAGTTTTTTCTAGTGCCATAGAGCACTGTCTGACTGAAGGAAAATTCGTTTTATTTGTTCCCACTATTAGTGGAATGGCGGGAGGTCCAGATTTTGTTTGGAGGTGGTCGCCGATGGAAACCGCTGTTTGACAACTTTAGGCGGAGGTGGTCGCTTTGGTGCGGTGGTGGCCGAGATGGGACCTTTATTTAGGATACGTACCGGGTGGATTTTGAAAAGTTTTTGAACGGAGATAAAAAGGGTAATAAACTGTGGTCAGAACGCAAAACAATTTCAGGTAGTGTCAATGCAGCACCGTTTTTTCGATTTTTTAAAGATAATTTCGATCAATTTTGTTGTGCGAAAAACGGATTAATTTTTTGGTAATCGTCCGGTATGAAACGGAATTCGAAAAGCCGGCCGGGCCCGCACGAATAGCCAGTGAAAAAGTCATATTGGGACCCAAAATACACGAAGATCGTATGTGCGATGTTCGAACTTATTTCTCAACTGAGGTTTATGATCTTAAAAAACGGGCCCTATGCTTCTTAAATATCACAAACAGTTTTTGTGTGACCTTCGAGGGCGTCCCGGTACGCACCCCTTGACTTGTTTTTTTGACCTTGTGGTTTTTTGGTTCTGGCCACGTACCAAATGGTCGCCCATTTCTGAGCTTGTATATTCTTCTACAATTTTGATTGAATCCGGTAAAATTTACCGGTACTAGTACTTTGCTGAGGTAACAACCGGTTCTGGTTCGCGTATAACCGTCCATGCTCATCATTACATTTTGATAAATGGTATATCCGAATGATACGATCCCCATCCGTCAGCGTTTTTCAACCTCTCGTGGAATTTCTCTTCCATGACAAGTTTTAACATTTCAGGTTGAACTTGGAGTGACATTTTATGTCTATGCAGACATGTGCACAGGACGATGACAGAGGACTTGATTTTCATAACGCCCATAGTAACACAAATGCCCAGAAATCGAGAAGTGAAGCACCTTGGTCTCTATAAAAAGATGGAAATTTTCAAAATCAAAAAGTGTCAAACGGAATAAAGTTCGGTTGAAAACTACAAAGTCATTTTCCTGACTAGTCATTTCTAAGACAGATAATTTTTTACCCATTTTGGTTTGTGCATTTTTGAATTATGGAACTAAAAAACTTGACTATTCTGTTTTGAAAATGTCGATAATAAAATTTATTTTTTCAAGCGTTTCGGATTTTTATTAAATCATCTCAGATAGAACAAACAAATTTTTGTCGCAGAACAGATTCCTATCGAAATATATTGCAATGGGCCTCTCAGATGATTGCCAAATTAAGCCCAAATGGTGAAAATGTTGAACAAACTCGCAGTAAACATCCACTTACTTAGAAAATTCATGTTATGTAGTGAAATGCCTAGGGCATAAGTTAACTAACATTGAATTCCTAATTGTTGGGTTTGCATGAAATAAAAGGTTCAGAATGTCAATGAATTCTATTTTCAAAAAGAAGCACCATAAATGTCACATTACAAATTTAATGTATAAAATACGAAAAATATAAGCACGATACTTTCCATGAAACTTTGATTACAGAGATAACGAGCTTTTAGAACAAATTAAATTAATGATTAAAATTAACTTTAGCATTCTTTTTTTTTATAATTTTGACAAGATTTAGTCTAACGAAGTGGAAATGTGGTTCTCAGTAGCAACGCGCTCTGTGGGTTGGCCAAAAGACATTTCTACAGAGCAAAAACTGGTGATTATTACGGCAAACCGGTAAGTTGCAATGGAACATCTAATACGCGCGATTTATCACTCATTATACCCTGGGATAAATTAGAATTTGAGTCGTTATAACAGTCTCGAAATCATTAAAAGACACTCTCCGATTATTATTTACTTCGCAAACTTTAATCTCGCCCTTATAATTTTTATAATTTTCTCTCAATTTTTTTGTTAGAATATTATTTAATGTTTTTGTCCATCTACACGGTAATTTATAAAAAAAAACAAATAACAACACTTTAAAAAAGCTGGTAAACCCGAAATTGGAAATATTTCAGGTTCATCAGGCTTTTTTTAATCCTATTTTCGTGGAAACAAAATATGTGGCTTTGAATTAAATCGTCATATAAAATAGCCCCCATGAATAATAGGAGATATTTATAACCGAAAAATATATGCTGAAAATTTCACCCCCTTTTTTCTCGTTGCCAAAAGTACTCTATCACAGTCCAAAGCTGGATCCTTGCTTTCTGCGCTTGTCATACGTATCACTTCCAAAGAATCATATTTATACGGTCGGCGCAAAATCATAGAGCTCTGCCAGCCTTAAAACCTTTTCTTGCTCCATATTGACCATTTCAATGATCTTTTTCAAGTAAAGTTTGCCAATCTTTTCCGTGAATGCAATCTTCTGCATGATTTCTATCAAGATCAATTCTGTAAATTTAAATCACCTAGCCAAACTGCCATTCTTGCGCTTCATCCGGCGCTGAACGCGCAATAATTTGGCGTCATTGGTAATGGGCGTGCATGTCGGCTTTCGACTGGCCAACCTCTTTTTTGATGAGCAGCCGAATGGAGCAACACACCGGAACGCACTTGTTGATTTATAAAGGCTGCATTCGACCAAGGAGAGCACCTTTTGGTTGTTGTTACAATGTAACTTACATAAAAAAAGATATCTAAAAACTAAGAAAATTAATTTCCACCTACAAGCTATTATTGGTATTTGAAAATAAAATAATACTGTCGTATTTGTCTAATCGGACGCTTTTACAAATTTTTCAAAACGTCCGCTTAGACGCACAAAAAAACGTCCGCTAAAGACGCATGAAGACAAATTTTGGTTCTGCTCCCAAGGCGTAGGCCAATCTTTAATGGTAATTACGCAAAATTCTGTCATCGTCCGTTTTTTTTGCAATTCGCCCTAAACATTATGTTCTTGGAACTCCTTATGAGTCGGGTGCGCAGCGAAACTTTTGGGCCAGTCTAGTGTCAGAAAGTCAGGATTCAAAAAACCCTCATTTTCAGACATGATTCATGTTTTGACCATATAAACTTGAATTTTTTAGCTATTTCCTTATGGGCAAGGATCGTATCACATTAAATTTTCTATATCATGAAAAAAATATTTTGAAAATAAAATGTTCGAAAAAATTTTGGTCATTTTGACAACAAAAAAATGCGGTTAGGCGGAACACTTTGTAGCTGAATTCTTCAATAGCCCTAGTTCGAAACAAAATTTATACGTGAAAACCGTCACAAAAGTACTTTCTACAATGTTCTACTGCGCTTAAAACTTAATTGAACAATTTCCTTTATTTCCACCAGTATACAAGCTCCTGCTTTTATGCCAGTTTCACTTTAGTAAAGAAACGTCTTTTAGATGATGAACATGATGCCGTTCTTCACCCAAAAGTCCAATTGCGGCTCCGACAGTTGTTCTGATCTCCACATGATGAACATAATTTAACCCTTGATCCGAATAAGTACACTTCTCGGACCAATTCTGTCAGACATGTCAATTTTTTGTTAGAAGGCTTTGGCTTTAACTAGGGTTTTGCATCACTAAAATTTATTTCTAGCGGACATGTTTTAAACGCTACCAACTGAATTTTGATATTGTTAGCTGCAATTGTTTGATTTGATAGTTATGAAATAATTTGGAAAATAACAGTGCTTTGGTCAAAATTTTAGAAAAAAAATTTTGGTTATATTGACGGAATATGCGTAGCGGGGCAATGTTACTGTTAAACAATTTTACAGTAATAGTGTTTAAACGGACAAGTGTTGTAGAATGGGGTTGGTCAAAAAGGGCTGTTAGCGTGCTTTAATCGGGAAAGTTTGATCATTCAATTATCTGTTAAAAAAAAGAAACTTTGCATCTAAAAACTTCCCTTTCAATGCACGCTAGCAGGACTTTTGACCCAAACCCATTCTACAAAACCTGTGAGCGAAAACCTTGACGTGCGATAGCACATTTGGTCGTTTAATCATTGGTGCGAATTTTTTATAGATTCACATTGACATGTTAAATCTCATGATCATAATGAGGAATCGAACCGGGCCAAAACTTAACTCTGAATATATCCTGGCGGGGTGTGAAATGAAAATTAAGCTTTTCTCTGAAGTCTCTCGGGTCATTTAGATTTTCTAACGCTTTATTTATTACAAATGTCGAAATCACAAAGCTTATGGTGTTTGAAAATTTTGATGCATGCTAACCCATACTATGTTTCTTGGTACAGTCACAATTTCCTGAAAGCGACATGCCAGAACATCTGGTTGTGTTTATTTCGTAGAGTCCTCAAGTTCAACAACAAGCAGCTGGAAATATTCAACTTGACCGTCATTTTGTTTCCCGCCCCTTTTTTCCAACCAAATTCCCCACTTTTTTTTCTAGAACTGTTTATCGTGTTGTCCCTTAGAAAATGCAAGGTCTGCCTTCTTCTCCATGCTGGGAAATCAAAAAGTTGAAAGATTACGAATCTGTAGGAGTTTTTCGACAAATTGAAGGAAAAATAATACCACTTTGTCCATTGAATTTAACCTCGAAGCCATTCACCGCCATCGAGCTCTTTCGATAACTTATCAGAGATTAATAAATTTCAAGAATTTCAATATATTATTGCTTGAAATAGCGAAAATGAAAGTTTTCTTGATATTTCAACTTACTTCGTATCACAAGCCTGAAACATAATAATTTTCTTGAATATTCTTAAAAAAACACTTAATCGTGATGAAATCGAAATTTATCGTAAACGATTTTAATCAGATAAAGTGAACGGCTTGTACATTCAAGATTTTAAAAATTTTTCAAACTAGTTACGAAAAGACCAAAAAATATAAATGAAAACAAATTCGGAAATTCTAAAATTGATTTTTAAAATTTCAAAAAATAATCAGAAAAATGTTTTCCACCCAAAAAATAATTTTCAATGAGTCATTGACATGATATCAAAATACCGCGGTATTTACCGTAGCTCACATTTTGCAAAATCATAGAAGAAGTCTACCTGTACTAACCGTCGTCTAAATGTTGTCTCGGGCTGTGATTGTGCTGGCCATAATAGAAAGATATGTGTGGAGGTCGCAAATTTGCCGAAGCTACGAAACAGCCACATAATTTCAAAAAAAAAAAATTCGAACAGTATTATGAACATTTAAAATCTACTTCCTTCATATGTCGTCGAATTGAAAGGGCAAATCCCCTTCGCATCTCCAGGGAAATCAAAGAGCGCTTTCTCGTCCGGCCTATACCAAGTAACCAAATCAGATAGAGCTTATCTCACTCCATAGCAGAATTTAATATTTTCACTTCTAGTGCCACCATCACATTCCAGGTGCGGCAAGATACCTAATAATAAAATTCAGGGTAAACTACACTTTTGTAACAAGTAGAAATTTTCGAAAATTTATAATCTCATGAAAGTTTGGAGATAAGACTTAAGCTTTTTTTCAAATTGTTTACGAAAAAGGGAAACAAAATATCGTCATAATTTTTTTCACGCACCATAAAATTTTTATGAAAAAAATTATTTTTTCTACGATTATGAATATTATAAAATGTAAAACCCAGCTTCAGTTCTAACCAAAAGCCGTTAGACACAATCGTTTGCATTCATGATAATTTTACTTTATATTACAATTTTACTGAGCCTGTCAACAAAGCTCGTCTATTAAATGCAGGTGTGGTCTCAGAGAAAAAAATCGGGCCCTGTCCGTATACGTGAGATAAATGTCAAAAAGACAATTTTAGGCAGGGTTGTTGAGACATTGTAATTAAAAAATGTATTCTTTTAAGCGGCTTTCGGTTTATACCATTTTCAAGAGTGGGACAATAAATGAGATACAGATTTATTCTTTTTCTGTATCTCCATTTATTTCTCAGTCTTTAAAATGGAATAAACGAAACATTGAAATAGACAGTTTTTAATTGACAAATTAATATAAAAAACATCTGTGTTTGGTTTCGGTGTCCATACATTATCGATATATGCTGAGATTTAAATGATCCCAGATAACTAAAAACGGTTTTTTGAGAAATAAAATTAAAATGAGTACAAAGCTGTAGCAAATATATTTTAAACTCTGTGGAAATATAAAAATTGCAAAAAAACACATATAAATACTAGAAACATAATTTTTCGCTCGAAAATTATTTGTATAAAAAAGAAATAATTTAAATTCTACTTTGAAAATACTTTAAACAAGATAGCTTTTATGATTGTGCATCTTAGTCAGACCAGAAATTATTTTTAAAATTCATTTTAATATTATAAATGCGCATACTACGTTCTAAGCAGTGGTCCAATCCGTCATGGCTCGTCGCGAACATTACTGTTTTAGAGGACAATTATAGACATGATATCGAACGTTTTTGTGGCTTATAGCACATTTTTTAAGAATGTTTACAACGTGAAAAAATGGGTCGCACAGCAAAAACTTTGCAACAATTCGATGAATACGACCCTGTATTTATTCCAACCTTTTGCTTTTTTGATGGATGTTTTCGGTATTGATGGAAAATCACAGCAGTGGTATTTGATCATAAAAATTTTTCTTATATATTCAATTATGGGTTCCTCTGGTCGTTTTGGCCTATTTTGTCAGCAATAATTTTTTATATAATTCGTTTTTTTGAAAACGGATCACCGCATGGTGAGTTCTTAGATACGCAAACTGAGCACAAATTTTGAAGAAAAAATAAACTGAAAAAATGGTTTGAATCAGGGCATTATTCAATTTTTAATCAAACTTGATAATCTTAAAAATTTCAGTATCACAGAAAAAAAACAAAAAAAAACAATGGTCCATTCTGACCTAATTTATTATTTATTGTATTATTCCGATGGAATATTTGTGGCTCAGTTTGAGCTAGTCCAAAAAACATTATCGGATAAGTCCGTTTCCAAAAAGCCGAATTATATAAAAAATGTTGGCTGAAAATTTGCAAAAAACGACCAGCAGGACCCGAATAGATATGATGCGAATTCGTTTTGAATTATTTTTTTTACCTTATCGGTATGATCAACTGATATTTCGTCTTTTCTAAAATAACATATTTTCCCTTGTTCCATTGGACAAGCCAACAGCATCGTTTCCAATGAGGCCATTGTATTTGACCATGTAACATGAAAAATGGAAGATTTCCTAAAGAAAGTCCGATCAATTCGTTTTTTTTTTGTTGCATTCTTAAAATTATTTTTATATTTTATTTTGAACTCGAAAGGTAAAACCTCTATTTGATACTCCGTGTGCACGCCATGGTATGTAAAAAATTATTGTTTAAAATGTCAAGAAAAAATAATGGAAATTTAAGGCACAATTTCTATCTTAATAAAAATATCGAAGCAAGATTCGGAGTTATCCAAATTTGGGAAAAATGTTTATACTGTAGGCGTTAATTCCTTCTAATCAAGATTTTTCAGAAAATTATACTTTTAGGTAATTATGATATTAAATTTAGTAATTCGTACTAAGTTCGCTCGGATAATGACGATTTTGATAATATTGATATTTGAACAAAAAAAAAGTTTTCAGATGAAATTTAAGTGGTAGATTTTGGGCTACAATCGAATTGGTGCGTTCCGTATCCAGGAACGCTACTTATCGCCTAGTTTAGGTGCGCAGCGGAACCCTAGACTAAACTGAAACTGTTGTAAAAATTTCTTTGCTTCGGGGGGGGGGTTATCGTCACCGAAAAGGAGATTCAGCAAAACTAAAATTTTGGCCATCTAAGTGGCAGAAAGTGAGTTTTCAAAAAACCGACATTTTTGGACTGAATTTTTTGTTTTGAGCATAATAAACTCAATTTTTTAGCTATTATTATAACAGGAATAATAGTTTTGTTGTTCCCGATATTTTTTCTCGTTTTGGTTCATTATCTTAATTACAGGTAATTGTATAACTTAGAATGTTGACTGCTGCGCACCCTAGCTCTGTTAATACTATAATGGCGTGTCTTTTACATTTTCCTCTAATTGCGATAACATGTAGTGGAGATTCCGATCCGTTGTCAGTCTAAGAATTCGACAAAAACCGACTTCGTTTTTTGATAAACTTATTTACAGTTTTAATTTATGGAAACTAAGTTTATATAAATTTTCTGATAGAATAATTATGTTTTTTGTGAAATTTTCAACTTCTGTCACTTGTATTCTATTTTAAATTCGTTCGGAAATAGACCTTTGGGCATCAGTTATTCTACTTCCAGATTCCAAGCACCAGTTCCCAGCTATAATGTGAGAAATTGCATTCCGTTCAGGGACCAAATTGATTTTACATCTTCTTCTAACCCGATTCGAAAAGCTTTCATCGACACCCATAAGATCAAGTTGAAGTTTCCATAAGCTCTCAGTCGCTTGAAAAACTGTATCAAAAAATTTCAACGAAAAACATACAGTGCCTTTACGTTTAAAACGTTAGCTAAGACTACCGCATGGAATTATCATGATTGGTCATATAGCACAAAATCTTCATGAAACAACTCTGATATTACATTATTTCTCAAAAATGCTCAAAAAATTGAAATTTCGGTGAAGATTTAAAAGCATTTCATGCTTTTTGCTCAAAGCCAAAATTTCAGAAGCCATTTTCGATAAGAAAAAATTAAATTTGACAAAAAATGATTGAAGCTTTCTTTAGAAGATGTTTTTTTTTGACATTTTGAACATTAAAAATTGCTTTCATGCATATTAAACCAAAAAAACGCGTTTTATAAAAAAAATTTGTATGGAAAAGATATGAAGACTCTTTTCTTTGTTTTTCACGTTCTAAAAATTTCGTAAATATATGTATAGCCTATTGATATCTTCTCTGTATAGTGTCCTTATACAGGAGTTATTAATAAAATGCGTAAGTCTAGTCAGTGTTTGTTCATATTGGTCGTTAACTAAGTCAAGTTTCATTTATATGATGTCAAGTTATTTTGGACTATCAGGACAATAATCGAAAAACTTAAGTTCGCTTTTTAGGGAGGCCAAGAAAAAACACGATATTCATCAAAAAATAATTTGCTCCGTGTCAAAAATAATTTATTCCGCAATGAGTCGTGACTTCAAGGTTTTTTATAGATCACATAATTTGACATAACATTTTACCTATGGCAGTTGTACAGCATTAGTTCTATGAGGGCAATCCAGCAATTTGTTCTGATGATACCATCCTTAATATCTATATTTATAAATATTCTTCAAAATCTAAAGCCCAGTGACCGTTGCATTTGTCTATCAGAACATAAATAGAAATACACCGCTAAATATTATGGGTTTCTAAAAATATTTTTTTTCAATTGTCATTCATACATGTTCCAAGGGCGTCATGACTCTGACGCGGTAATTTTGTCCATATTCGAAAATTCACTGTGTGCGTTTATTTTACTCAGCACCGTGTATAACTGTCACTTCCCAGTGACCATCCAACATCAACGATCATTCACCATGCGACCCACCCATTGGTCACCAGTCACAGTTGTCACCTGTAAGGAAAAAATCACGCACAGTATAACATCTTCATCATATCATTACGATATATTACGATTTACCCGAAGTTCATTATATTTTTTTTGTCTATTCTGGTTGAAGAAGTATTTGGGAAAAAGTCATGATGATTACGTAATTTCAATTCAATCATAACACTATCCTGCTTCATCTGTATTTTATTGGACCGATTAAGTGTGTACGGTGCTAAGTTGGTGAAGTGTATTTTGGCTTAATTCAATATTATCAAAGGTTACATTAAATCATCACGCGGTTCGTGCCCGAAATGGGTTTTTCAACCCGGAATAAAAACGATAAAAAGTTTTATTAGAATCTTGCGCATCGTAATTCAATATAGACACGTTTCTTTTTGAAAATTCGCCAAAAAACCTTAGAAAACTGTCGGTTTCAGCCATTCACGCACTATTGTATAGACCNATGAAAAAGTATATTTTTATGGATTTCGAGGAATAAGAAAAGATGATAGAATTATTTTAGTCTGTTCAAAAACGTATGAAAATGGGGAATTAACATGTTCGCAGTGCTGTTGTACCTCATATATATTACCTTCAGAAGGTCTTAAAGAAATTATTCAAAAAAGCGAAAATATTCAAAATTATATTAAAGCACGAATGGGTCGCAAACGTATGGTTTCTAAAACTATGGACACATCGGACCCCAGAGTTTATGATATAGAAAATTACAATATAAATTCATTTGAAATTGGTAAAGGTCACAAATGTTCAGGAACAGAACTTGCAGAATATATAAAAAAAAATTAACTGAAATTACCGAGGGAACTGTAAAATTGTTTATCTGCGTGAATATCCTTCCTTTCATTTTGAATTTGATGGACCTTAATTCGTTTTCCCTCAGAAATTCTTAGCTGTAGTTAAAAATCGGCAAAATTGATCATTTTCACAAATCGATAAATACTCAAAAACCACACATGCAAATTTTTTTTTGAAAAATTTTTCTCTTTTGATGATCACAAAAATGAAAGAGCTTATTATTTTAGAGTGAGCCAATCACAGCGCGCTATACAACTGCCGATCTGTTTTCCACTTCGCTAAACTTAAATCTTGCCTGAAAAATTGGAAATCACGATGAAAAATGATACGTTATTGGGTGCGAAGTGAGAACCCTACATACTAAACAACAGTACTAAACTAAAACTGTTGATAAACATTTTTGTTACTATCTGGGGGTTATCGCGACCGACAAAAACCATTCCGAGAAAAATTTTTTTGGCCATCAACTATGCGCGTATCGACTATAGTCTATAGCATATGCCTCATATGTAGGGAGCGCACCGGTAAAACTAACGAGAGAACTACAGTAGTTGATACAAATTCTTTGACCTCACGGGGGTTGTTGACCCAGAAAAAAAACGATTCCGGGCACAAAAAAAAGTTTTTGGCCATCTAGTGGTCATAAACTGAGTTTTTAAAACGCCCATTTNCAAATATAATCTACCGAATAAAAGGTTTATTTCTGGTCAATGTTGCGTTGACCACCCCCTTAATACTGCCCGGAGTTTTAAATCAGCTAAAAAAATTTGAATGGAGATTCAAAAATAAAGTCAAATTTTTTCGACTTTCGGGTTTGAGAATATCCGATTGTCAAAATTTGAATAGAGAAAACAATCAAGTCTTTTAAAATAAAACAATTGAAAATCGATAAAATATACATTTAATTCCTTTTTTATTCAAATAGGCCGAAATATAGTCAGAATTTCGAAACAAAACACGTTCGTCTTTAAGGACAAAACGGCCAATTTTCAAAATTATTTTGTTTCTGATACCATAATAATTTAGTAGGTTTTTTTTTATTTTGAACGGTTACCAGGCAAATAAATAAAATTTAAATTTGTTTGATGTTCAAGAATGTGCGCTAGAAATTCGTGCATTTCTAATTTCGCAGTTTACAACATGGTCAGACCTTTTGTCTGCTTGAGGCAAATCCACAATACAGAATTATTAAAACAATTTTGATATAATTTTTAGGTGGCGGTTTCGAATGAAAACAATTTCTATATCGGCGAGACCCTGGCCGAGACAAAAATAAAATTCAAATTTTAAAATTTGTCGTGGTGCCAGAGGATATCTTCCTTTCATCTTCAAATTAATGAAAAAGTATATTTTTATGGATTTCGAGGAATAAGAAAAGATGATAGATTATTTTAGTCTGTACAAGAACGTATGAAAATGGGCATGTAACATGTTCTATGCTTTGTACACTCTATATATTACCTTCAGAAGGTCTTGAAGAAATTATTTCAAAAAAACCAAATTATTCAACAATTATTCTAGAGCACGAATGGGTTTCAAAAGTTTGGTTCTAAACTATGGACATATCGGACCCCAGAGTTATGATATAGAAAATTACATATAAATTCATTTGAAATTGGTAAAGGTCACAAATGTTCAGGAACAGAACCTGCAGAATATATGAAAAAACATAAACTGAAATTACCGAGGGAACTGTAAAATTATTAATCTGCGTGAATACCCTTCCTTACATTTTGAATTCGATGGACCTTAATTCGTTTTCCCTCCGAAATTCTAAGATGTAGTTAAAAATCGGCAAAATTTATCATGTTCAAAAATCGATAAATACCCGAACACATGCAATTTTTTTTTGAAAATTTTTTTTTTATGATGATCACAAAAATGAAAAGAGCTTATTATTTTGAAGTGAGCCAATCACAGCGCGCTATACAACTGCCAATCACTTTTCCACTTCGCTAAACTTAAATCTTGCCTGAAAAATTGGAAATCACGATGAAAAATGATAGGGTGCGAAGTGAGAACCCTACAGACTAAACTAAAACTGTTGATAAAAATTTTTGTTGCTTTCTGGAGGTTATCGCGACCGACAAAAGCCATTCCGAGCAAATTTTTTTTTGGCCATCAACTATGCGCGTATCGACTATAGCATATGCCTTATATGATATGCGTGTAGACAAAACCGCCGATGATTGGCGCCCACACAGGCAACCAACACCTGATTTGTATTGTTTGGTCAGAAAGCGAGTTTTCAAAACCCTCATTTAAGCAATAATTTCAATGTTCACCTTAAAAAACTTAATTTATTCGATTTTGTATGATAG
>SCLH01002334.1:0-25679 GCA_004367855.1 Oikopleura vanhoeffeni
ATTTGTGCGCCAAAAAATCTCAATTGAATAAAAACTAATTAAGTAATACACTTCAAAATGTGGTAAATTGAAATGATCTTGAATCGAGAAAATACACTAGGCTTTGTGGGGATAAAATGAACACATTTTCTTATAGTGAAAACATCAGAATCAAATTCACAAAATACAACCAAATAAACTATAAATTTTTGATTATCATCACGTCAGCATCACAAGAAACTCTATCCATAGGTATTTTAGTCTATATTGATGAAATATTTATACAAACTTGGAGAGTCAAAATTATCTATAAAATTGCTAAGGTCATGATCCAAATGTATAATACATAGCACTATATAAAATAGAATTTATTATGATTTCTTCTTGATAAAGAGAAGCGAGTCACTATATTTCATAATAAAAAGAATATCTTTCAACTCTAAACACAATTCTAATCTAGGCATAATGGTGAATTCGTTGACGAGAAGTACCTACTACTAGTTTTAATTTAATTTTTGTCTAATACTTGATCATCATTAAAAGCTCCTAAGATGAAATTAATGAAAATGATAGTAAACCAGGATTGTCGGATTCCTCTCCGTTGGTGGTTAAGAGTCCCAGACCCGAAAGCTCGAATTCGACAGTGAGAGCATTGTCAGTGGACCTTTCTCCCAATCCATCTAATCTTGGCAAGAGAACGGCCGACTTCTCCGATTATTCTTAATCAAAAGAGACTAAGCTATTTACCAACGCAATATTGCTGTCGAGGAACTACTTTTTGAAGCACTGTGGACGAATTGCTAACTTGGAAAAGACCATTAGAGTAATTTAACCAAAGAATTTGAACATTTCGTCCTGAATAACTTAAACAAATTCGCTTAAACATACCCGGAGCTGATTATATCTTATTGATTTCAGAAACTTTTTGAAAGTTAAATCAGTTTATATCAAAAAATTGATTGACTGGTCTTCCAATCAGCTATTTTCAATGCAAACGCTAAGTGCTATACCATCTTCCTTAATGACAAGTTGAGTATCAGGACGAAATAGCGAGTTTGAGTCCCATCTTAGCTCAATTAAAGAGCTAAGTAAAAAGGGAAATTCCTTTTCAATGAAAATGAATACCGCCCTCAGTATATTTTGTAATAATATTATCAAATATACAAACATATTAAATATTGAAACACTTTAACTTAATTCTCCCAGTTGAAATTCAGACACTCGTTTGCAATTCTTTACTGACTAAAACATGATGCATTTCTAAACCACAATGATGCAGAAATCATCAGTTAATTTGCGAATCCTGGGCCTCTGTTAGACAACTAATAATTGGACTATATGTAATGCTCAAGATCTCGATTGCCATCATCTACCCCTCTATCACCAAGAACCATCCATTTAACAACGTTAAATGCTGATTATAGCAGGAAACTGAGAAAAATTCAGCGACTGGCCGCAACATTGTCCATAAGCCACCAGGAAATGGGCTTGCTTCTTTACTTTCTAGCAAACAGTAATGAATGAAAAAAGCGATTGAAATAATAACTCTTGTACAAAAAAAACTATCAACGCAAACCTTCTCATTACTAATCATAGATTCTACGGTTGGGTCCTCTTACCAGAACACCTCTTCATGCCTTTGACGTGGATCGATCCTCAAATCAGAGATGAGAACGGCAATAATCTTTCAACTTTCTTTGATGGACTCTTCTCAATGAAGTTCTGCCAGAAGAGCCTTTCCAGCATCTTCATTGATCAGATCAAAGTTAGTTTTAATGAAATTAAAAATTAAAAAAAATAGAGAATACTAAATAAATTCCTGTCTTATACAAATATATAGCTTCGACATACTAAAACAATAAAAAACATCTTCATTCTATATTACAAACCTGGTAAAATAAATCATTATTTTCAAAACTAATAATGCGTATTCTTCATGACAGTCCCACTGTTGCTTGCCAAAATTATAAAAAACCCCATGATAAAATCTCGGTAAATACATAGTTTAATCTCCCCAAAACTTAATAGACCATTTCCAAAAGAAAAACTTCCATATTATATCTATATTTATATTTAATACAAATTGACTGGTCAATTCTCAAATTGTTTTGTATTATTTACAACACTCTCATGAAACTAAGAGCTTGATATTCACTTACACCATCTATTTATTTTAATTTTCTTTGTCTTTCCAAAAACAAATTATAGAATAATATATTCCTTTTTATCTTTCAAATTTACGATCCTTTTGCATTATTACTAGGTGAATTTATAAATTTATTAATTTATTTAAAATTCAATCTATACTATACGATATTAAAAAATAATTACTATATGCTTGGTAGATCACCTATTTCTAATATTATTTTAACACTAAATCACTAAATTCAGTTTACTTATTATTATTTTTTAATTATAAAACTGAATTAATAAATAAATATAATATCTTTTGGTTGAGATTACTCAACATTATATAAAAGTACACAGTGTATCAGTTTTCAAGATTTTTGCATTCTTTATCTGACGTTGTTTTTGTCCTGTTCCTGCCATCGTATTTCTCTGGACACTGATCTGTCGAAATGCAAGTCAATTTCAACCGAACTTGCCCTACTCCTCCATTCCATCTCGCTTACTTTGACCTTTTACTCTACAAATCCATCCAAAACCCTATCATTCCATACTGGAAACAAACCTTGAGATGGTCTGATGTTATGTTGGCGAAGGTTCCTGGAAATTTGCATCCACATAGATGTGACGAGCCTGACAGGACCACCGGGTGGCAGATTAGGCTTTTAAAGGATTGAAAGATCCATTTTCCTGACTATACTTTTGTAAGTATTTTATACTCTTACTGCGCCCTTGGGGAAAAATACCATTTTTACCTTTTACTGACCTTTAGACATTGAAAAATGCAATACCAACAAAAAAAAAAGGCGTTCCAATTACTTTGAGAAATTATAGAGTCATTAGTTTTAAAGTATATTATTGCTAAATCTGTATCACCAAAAAAAGACGGCACGAATAAAATTAGGTAATTCAAATTTTAAATAAAATATGAAATATAATTATTACTCGGAAAATTCTGACATAAAAAATTCCACAAATTTATTGAGAATTAACAACTATTCCAAAAAATATATCCCCCTTTCACACTATGGTAAGATTGTTCTGATAAAAAAATTTGTCTAGATAATCAATTACGGTCTCGCGACACGGACCCAAACTACTCAAAAGTCGTGAAGGCGGATATGAAATTAAAATTAATATATAGCTTATTTTAATGACTCACAATCAATCACCGGAAAGTACCTAAAACGGCACACTGTCGAATTAAATTGAATTGTTCACAAAAGTCACGTTTAAATTATGAGACACAATCAAAAAATATCGAATAAGTTTGTGAATGAAAATCTTCGTTGAATAAGGTAAGAAAATCTTTATTTTTCAAAAAAATAATACAAAAATGTCCTTTTCCGAAAATAAATCCCCAGTTTGGGTTGTAGCTACCACTGTAAATTCTTTCAAAGAAAACAACAATAGTTCAAATTTGTAAGCATTACGTTCAAAGATTTTCAGGAAATCTTACACCGGAAAACCGGAGATAATAATTGGTCTCGAAATCTCAGCTTAAAGCTTAAGCAAGAAAAGTAGAATGTTGACTAATAAAAATACACTATAGCCAAAGACACAAAAAATTTCATACAGACTTAAAAATTTGGTGTGTATTTTTTATTTAAAATTTTTTTTTTATCTTTTATGATGGGTATTTGGAAATAAAATGTCTTGACATTTTACATTCGGTTAATTTAATAAGCAATTAGGAAGCTTTTTCACGAAAGAGTCCCATATGCTATTAAATTTTTGGGCCTAAAATAATTGTAAATTATTTTTTCAAAATCGACATTTAAAAAAATATAAAATTATTTGATTGAAGTCCAATAATTGTCCACCAATTATTGGCTTTTTTAAAAGCTTCGAATGACAAACATCTGGACGTGTTTTTCACGTCGCGACTCAGATCTCGGCCGTGTCAAATAAATCTAAATTATTCCCTCGCTGACCCTCAGGTCAACTCTGAGGGTTCAAAATATCAAGTCTAACATGTTTGGCAAAAGTTTGCTGAAACCAAAAAAAAAGAAAATAAAGTTTGTTTAACTTGTGGGTATTCAAAAACGTCAGTCAACAAATTAATGTTTATCAAATAAAAATTTTTGTTCAACATGCCCATGTTTTGAAATAACTTTTCCAGTGAGATTTTAGGAACTTCAAACTTAAGCTGTAAATATTAAAAAAAAGTACATTAAACAAGAACATTGGTAAAAAGAGTTTATGCCCGGAAAACAATATTATCACACTTTTAAATACCTTCTTAAGGTATGGTCGGTTCCTAATTTGACATATTCCCGATAAACATTAGCCTAACAGGGCTTCAGGGTATCTATTCAGATAGCCCTTTTGTAGAACTAGCTTCAAACTTGCGAAAAAAATCATGCCAAAACTTTTTTGTATGACCACACTCCTTCACACATAGAAGCGGCACAAGAGCCACCCTAAGCCAAACGGAAAAATCTAGCTCCTCCCAGGTTTTAAATTTGAAATAAACTAATATTAACATAACCTGTTATAATTATAGTATAACAAACTTTGTAGGTGAGCTTTTGTCGATAAGTGCTATATTTATCTAGAATACGTAAAAAAAAAACCGGTCCAAATACCTTTTGGACTTGTCATCCGACATCTATCATCCTCCTAGGTTAAATTTCAAAAATCACTAAATTTTGAAAAGCCTAGCTCTAAACAAAACCAGAACTTTTAGACTGGTGTTATGCGTTCAAAACATAAACAATGATTGGTCATTTTTATGACATAATAACTGCAAAATGTAGGAACCACCATACCTTCCAATGCCTTAAGTTCTCAACTCTTTAGGGTGCTAATAGATTTTTCGAAACTAGCTATTTTCTGAACTGACCGCTCAATAAAACTTCATAAATAGATTCATAAAAAGTAATCAAAAAAGTTTTCAAATTTTACCTTTTAAAAATATCTCAAATAAAACGTTTCTAATTAATCTAGTGTGACATTGTGAATAAGAATTTTCTCAAAATATACAGCCTGAGTTTCTCGTTTACTACGTTTTTTTCCGCGAAAAATAAACCAATCAGTTACACGTATTTGGATAGACCAATCATAGGAGGTTTGTGCTCCGTCGAGGCAGGCCAGATTATTAAAATCGCTTGTTCTTTAGCAAGAAAAATTTAGTATTTTGACGGAGATACAATGCTGCTGATTGAGAAAAGAATAAAATAGAAACATTGTACATGGAAACCCGGAGTATAGCGATAAACTCATATATTGACAATTAAAAAAAGAGTGTTGAAGTATTATTCCCGATTATTTTTCGCTCGCAACATTGGTCAACCAAATAAAGTCAATTTGCGTTGCAACAAATTTGAAAATCAAAAATATTGGACAAACATTGGCACTTTCTGCATAACGCATTTATATAGATGTGAATGTGGTTTGCACTTTACTCCAATACGACAGAGACGTTAGTTTTAACGTACTCAGTAGACGGGCAAGCAGAATAAAAACCCCAATTATTTCGATGGATCTATTTGTAACCACCTTTTTTTATGTTATTCTTGTCGGAAATTTTTCTTAACTGTTAAAATCTAAATTTCTCTCTTTAAGAGGCCCCTTTACCCCTTCTGAAAATTTAAGTTATACTCAAACTTAGTTTTTCGATGAATAAGTTTTTTAAATTCATGGCCTATTTTTGTTCCGTAGTCGAGACATATACCTGAATGATCGTGAAATTCAGAGGTAACTACCAGATACTTACAAAAATCTAATCCTAATAAAAAAAAATAATTCAAAAATGGAGATAGTTTACATAAGTTGAGTCAAAATGTACAACCCAAATACCGTGGATCCAAGACACGGGTGGAGCAGAGAGAACTATACTGAGTTTTGTGGAGCGAGAGCGTATTTTTGGCGCATTTTAAAAGCGAGGAGACATCTGGACATGACTTGAATTGATACTTAATTTTCAAAATGTTATTAAATATGATTTTTCTTGATTCTTCTGTATTTAAATGGTCAAAACACAACTACGGGCATACTAAGTTGCCGAGTCATTATCAAATTATAATCATAAATTAAGAAAAAATCTTTATATCCTTAAATTTTCATCTGGCGGATGTGTATGTAGCTGATACCAATGAGATTTTCGGTTTTATAAATTATGAAAAAACTAATACTTCAGAAACAATTTATTTTCGCATGTGGTTCAAATATGCGATTTGGTGCAACCGGACGTCAATTTTTTAAGATTTCTAGTACACTGTCCGTGTGAGAGAAATATATAGACCAAACGCTTCAATGTTAAAAACTCGAATAAAAGACAATCACTAATATTCGGCCACACGAATATAAATTTACATTAATTTATTCTTGTAAATTACAAGAGCTGAAACCCAAAATTTATTGACGAAAAAAGTCAAATTACACTTTTGCATCCAAGGTAAATTTGACTATTTCAAAATAGATTCAAAATTATAGGAAGGAATTTCAAACACACGAAAGACGGGAAAAAATGAAGCCTTTCTTATAAGAACCCACTCCCGGTCGTTGAATGATTCAATAGGATCATAAAGCGTCAAAATTATTTATTATTTGATTATTTGAGTTATTTGATTCACTAATTTTGCACTAAATATGCAAATTTAGAAACATTTATTTTTTTAAAACTCTGCACTAAATTTTTAAATGTGTATTAATTTTTATTGTTAAAACTCTAGATTCTGCAATTTTGATGTTTAAAATTCTGAACTCAAAAAAAGGTTAATCTTAAAATGATAAATAAATATCAAACGTTGATAAATATATGTCTTTTATAATTTCTAATAGAAATTAAGTTGATCAGATTGTTCCAAATACCACCGAATGAGTGGATGAATTTACTGAATACAAAATGGCCTACGTACATGATATCGAATTTGGTCCATTATTCTAAGAATCATTGAAAACCCAAAATTTCAAAATTGAACTCAAAATTCTAGAAAACGCCAGACACATTTTCTTCAATTGAGTAAAGTTGGTAATAGTTCTTCTTACTTCTCATGCAAATTTTTTTTGGTCTTGCCACTAGAACTTTTTTGAATATTCTCGAGTTTTTTATGATATAATCAAAAAGCGATATGTGGCCTACTGAATCCATTTGGCATTTATCATGTCCCTCACCTGAAATAAAAAACCGACGAGTACCCACATATAAACTTCAAATATTGTGAACGCTAAGCCTACTTATCCTCATTGTTTCCCAGGCTTTCGAAAACTCCTTATAATCATAGGCATGGTAACAGAGTGTCCTTTGACAAATTTTTGGGCCTATCTGAAATAATTCTTGGGAGAGATATATAAAGCTAAAAACGTTTTAAAAATGGCCAAAATTATTTAACGGCTAAAAATATTAAAAGAATTGGGAAATGAAAACTTTTTTTCTTGTTCCATTTTCTGTATCGTTAATGGTCAAACAAATACGCATACTAAAGTTGACAGTCATTATCAAAATTATAATTAAAATAGAAAAAATGTCGTTATATCCCTTAAAATTACTTAGATTCTAATTCAAAACTTTTTTTCAAAATTATTAAACTGCAGTTGAAGTAAAAATTTTTCGTTCAGGCGAAAACTTTGGCGCTATTTTTTTGTAATATATGGTTAACTAAAATATGAGCGTGTTAAATGACAATGTCTGCAAGGTTTCTTTATCCAGAAAGCTGACATTCATTATCATAGAGTTTCCATCGTTGTTTTCCAACATAGAATTTATTGTAGCCAATCAAAAACCTTCGATTTCCCATTATCAAACATGGTTTGAACATCATTAGTTTGATGTCTCAAAGGCTAATACATTTAACTATGTATTTTATTTATTCTGAAACACATTATTTTTTCAAAAAATTATGAATTATGATTGTAAAACTTGCTAAATGCCAAGATCTCCTTGAGTTTTTTTATTCTCGTAATTTTGATTTGGCAAGTCAATTTATGCATATTTTTAGTTTTCAACCTAATTCATTTCATAAAAATGTTCTGGCAAGGCATTTTTATTACCACCTTCGTTTGTTGCTAAAGTGACCTGATTTTTTTAGTGTAGACTTATTTGAACTACAAATATCCTACGTGGCACGTTTAAAATATTAAATTCACTGTTTCGAAAAATGATGCACGGATTGAAAGTACCATTTACACGATTTTTTCAAAAAATTAAAATATTGCTTTAATTAGCCGTATTTTTTTGTGTAAATTGGGAAAGAGCAGTAATCTTGATGACGTCACAGCAAAGCAATCTGTATTTTTACTATGCAAGTTAGAGTTATCATCTGTGTGTTTCACCAGCTCTCATAATTCAGAACTTTTTCATCAAAAACTAATTATTTAAATTAACTAACCGCTGATGTAGCGTGAAATACAAAACCGACGGAACTGTTAGTCAAACCAAAAAACCCTTATTTGAAAAAAAATGTGTTATGTACATATTGACACATATATGTATATGATACATGTTGTATATAAACAAACACTATCTGGTCAGTTGTCAGTTTTTTTCCTATTATTAAGCTAATATTATTTTCCTATATCAAACTTTATTTCCTGTGTAAAAACTGTCACTGTAACTGAATTCTGTCGCAGTTTTCAACTCTCTTACGAAAGGCTATATCATTGCACCCCGATATATGTTGAGTTGCTGAGGTCAATGATTATTGTAGCCGGTATTACCCACGCCGCAAATAAACCAACAATAATAATAAAATACAGTTATTTATAAAGTAAAAAATTATAATTTGGCTTCAAAACGATGTTTTAGGTAAAAATCACATATTTCTAACTACGTTATAAAATGTGATTTTTTTATCTTACACGGAATTATCACGGCTATATAATCGGTCTAATTATAATGTATGACATGTATACGAAATAAATATGGGTTTTCAAAGTTAGTAAGTGCTGATGGACATTGGTCTGAGTACAGGGTTGTTTATGAATGCTGAGTTCATGGGTGACAGTGAAGCACATTTCTGTTCAGTGTTTGCCCCAGGGGTCGGCACAATTAGATCGGTGGATCCCGATCCGATCCAATCTTTTCAAAAGGCGACCGATCCGATCCAATCTTTTCAAAAGGCGACCGATCCCGATCCGATCCAATTTTTTCAAAAGACGACCGATCCGATCCCGATCCAATTTTTGTACGAGCCGATTCGATCCAAAGCCTCCGATNAGTGAAGTTCAACAGCTCGTTGATGAAAGGGATTCACAAATAATAACGCTTGGTGAAGAAAATAAAGCAATGGGGCGAAGAATGCAAAAAATTCAGAAATCTTTTGTCGAATTTAACCAATTATCATGAATATCCCTTTATCACACTTTTGTAAATATACCGGTCCTGATTAGCAAACGTAGTGTGTGTTTCAGTAGTAGGGCCGGGATATTTACAAAAGTGTGATAATGGAATATTATCTGTTTACCATTTATTAAATCACTATTATCTTTGATCCGCAAATTTTGCGTACCAGTGAATTGATAAAACCCAATTAGGTTCTATTGTATCCTGAAGCCCCTATTACCTAAAAGAAATTCGTTCTTAATGTTACTTCATTGGATCTCGAGTTCGAATCTCATTGAATGCCACATGTACTGGAAGCAGTATGTAATCTGTATTAACTGAGTTATTTCTGTATTACGGGTTATTAATAAACTTTTATGTATATTTTTTGTTAGTTGTTCATTTATTTTTTCGGAAAAAATAAAAAATTTTAAAAAGACAAGCAAAAAGTAGCATAATGCTTTAATTAAAGGTAACAATTTGTAAAAAAAATTCTCGAAATGTTGAATGACAACACTTTCAAAATTTCTGATTTTGATGCATTATTTTCAAAAATTCCGTATTCGGGAAAACACTTGTTTTTGTAAAGTCTTGTGTCACTAACTGGTTTCTGAAGGTGTTCATATCAGCAAGTGCACAGTTGTCCTTTTAGTTTTGAAAATTTTACACGTTTTATCTATTCAAAAAACAGAATGTAAATCGTAACTATTTTATGTCAAAAAAGTGGTATCACGGAAATGGGATGAATAATATACTGTCAGATATCGCAGAAATCGATCCAGTTCACGAAAAAATATTCCTAGTGAATTAACTAAACATTTATAAGAAAAAATTCCGTCTTTGGCGTTAAAAATTTTGGCTTTATGTTTTTGGTGCAACCACTTGGTGGGACTGTTTCAGGTGATCAAAGTTATTCCTTGAAGGAAAAAAATGTGTTATCTTTTTTTCCGTTTTTAGTCTGCGCATTCAATTCAGGTTTAAGACTAAGGCCAAAATTGTCAGCGCGAAAAACGACCCTAACTTTTTGTGATTTTTTTCGAAAATTTTATAACTTTATTCAAAAATTTTAACTACAATATAGTTAGCGGCAGCATAAAGAAATTACTACAATATGCAGCAGTAATTTTTTATTACATAATTGCAGATTTTGAGGCTCCTAGAATCAGTATCCTGAATCAGGATTCCTGATGCTGTATGTTAGGTTTTTAATTCATTTTCCATTTTCATATTAGCACCAGAATTAAAGATGTTTTTATCTGGTTGCTTTTTTTTGCTCGGTTGCCCCCGTAATACCGTTCACATTCAAATAACGGTTTCAAAATAGTCGAAAGGGCGGGACTGTAGCTCATTGAGCGAATATTTTCGGATTGTTTCTCAGTTTTCTAGGGGGTTTCGATGAGTTTGTTATTGTAACTTCTTCAAATTTCTGTTTTCAAATTCTTATCGTGGCCCTGAACTTAGGCAGGTGAAAATTATCGCTGAATTCAAATTGAACATTAGGTTTGGTGATTAACGTTTTCACTTATCAATTAAATTTGACGCAACATTAACCATCTGGAAAATTAACCACTGAAAATATATGTTTGAACTTGTTTTCAAGTTTTAGAAAGTTTTTTGAAGCACCTTTGTGCCAATTATGTCACTGGAATGAATTTCGTACAATCGTCTAAATTTTAGCATGAAAATAATCAAAGTTATGCTACTTTTTGTTTAACAAAAATTAGTGTTGTACGGACCGTTTTAGAAGGGTACAGACTCAAACCCAATGAAAGTTCGCAAAATTGCTTCAGGATGGCTACAAAATATATTTTCAATCAAATCGTTTAATATTTTTTTAAGTTTTTGCTTTTGTCGATTAAAATAGCAAAAACTTAAAATTGAAAAAACCTCAAAATCTTGAAAAATCGTTAATAGTTTTTAGCAGTAAGTTTTCTATTAGCTTTGGTTCAGTGATTGGTTCACGATTTCGAAAAATCAATGAACTAAGGTAAATTGTAGTTTAGCAAAATTTACTTTTAAATACTATATATTATATTATATTTAACATATTTTCGTCAACATAGTCAACTTTAAAGGGATATCAAAGGATATAGTATTTTTGTGTTTTTTTGATATAATTAACTTTAGAAACATCATCTTATTTTTTTGATATATTACACTTTATAAAAATCATTTTAATTTTTTATTTTATGAAGTGTAGAAAACTTGAGTTTTTTTTAAAGACCTTGCACATGCTCAAGCCAACAATAATCAAAACGTCATGTTCATATCTTTTTCTTAAAAATATGGACAATTTCAAACAAAATGGTAGTATTTTTATCTCCATACTCCGTGAGAAAAAATTCTTTTCATCGTTTTGGAAATATATCGTCTTGATGTGATCAAAATTAATGGATATTCGAAATCAACGTTCAGTTTTCGGAATAAAAAAAACACAAAAATTTGCGTTTCGATAGTAACAAGCTTCCGCGAACTCATTTCTCTTGATTCATATTATGGTGATACGTACTCATAATTTTGGTTTCAAATTTTTTGCTAAAAAATCTAGGGAGGAATAGGCTTTTGCGCACGACCCTCAAAATCAGCTCAAAAAACGTTTCTTGTCTATCTGGAGCGAATTTATTAAAAAATTTGAAACCGATAGTACCGCATGAAAACCGAACAGACCTGCAAATTTGTGCTAATAAAGCTACGAACAAATTTCCTACCTTACAAACTCACGGAGGAATAGGCTCTTTGCGAGAAAATATGACTCTATTTTGAAGCTTGTTCCTGATTGGTCCAGCAATCAGTGATCTTCAATTATAGTTCAGGATATAAGATAATCGTTCAACTATTACATTGTATTCAACCTTTGGGTTCCACAATGTGTAGTCTTTAAGATATAGTACCCCCTTAAATAAATAATAAATTTGGTTTTGAACAACATGTTTGCGTAATCACATGCCTAGAGTTCACTTGATGTCACATGTCTAGACTCCTCAAGTCTATGGTAAGATAATTAAATCGTGAAATGAAATATGTTTTATAATATATTTCATCAACCTAGAATATCAAAAATGTGAACAAAAAATATATATCATATAAAATATCGATTTGAAATAGTGAAACTACATTTTCAACAAGCTTTTAAATTAATTCATGCATTTTCAGGTAATGTGATGAAAGTAAAAAATTTGTAAAGCAGAATTTTTGCAATTATTTCGTTATCACAAGACCCACGATTGCTTAATTAAAATGGCGAAATACTGGCGAAAATTCTGCTCAAGGGTGTCGTTTATTTAATTACCCTAAACTCGTCGACTTTGAAAGTCAATACACGCTTAGACTCTATTATGGCAAGTAGTCGCCGTTCGTTTTAATCGAGCTATATCCCTTTATCATTTTTTGATTAATCTAATAGATGTAGGTTGAGGGAGCCAATCCTAACACTCCTCAGACCCCTTCTAGCCACTCATGAGGCCGCTTTCTCTTCTTTTCAGCCCACATCTATTAGATTAATCAAAAGGTGATAAAGGGATATGAGCAAAGTTTAATTATTAACATACATTTTAAACCTTTTTAAAATACAATTCAGCCAATTTGCTATACAATTAAAATAAAAATTTCTATTTTTCGATGAATAAAAAGACATTTAATGGGGATGTACTGTTAGTGAAAAAAATTCGTGAAAATGACCTCTAGTGACACACAAAAGCGTGATAATAATATGAATTTAAAGGTTTATTTATATTGTAAACTACTGCATAGCAACTTCAAATGATTTGCTACTATAAGTTCTTGCTAGTATAAGTTTGCTAGTATAAGTTCAATAATAAAACTTTTTTTCACGAACGTCCAAAAAGTTGACTCTTTAAAAAACGAGTCAAATAAATTATGGGCCAAATATTAAATTCAAATTATAAAGTGTTCGACATTCCCTGATATTTGAATTTCATAAATTGTGACTCACAATCCCTTGAAAATTGGAAGTAGAAAAGTAATTGTACGATCCTTGCTTGGCTGTTAGGGAGTTCATTATTATTTGTCTAAGATGTATGTCTTCGTTTAATTTTTTGTTTGGGCAATGATAAGAACACGTATTTTTTAGCGGTAGACGTAAACCACTCTTTTATTATTTTTTTGTAGATATAATTTTCTGGTTCTAAAAAGGGGTATTATTTTTAAACATGTCTCCAAGTTTCACACCATTCCCCATTTCATACCCAAGAAAGATAAAAAATTTCAAAAACAGTTCCAACTTGGCCTTGACTATACAAATTGGATATCTTGAGCACTTTTTGAAGAAAGATTTAAAATAAGAAATTTTGAAACTCAAAAACGGATACCAATATTATTAGCCCATCTTGTAGAGAATTTTTTTGGTCATTTAAAGGCCCAGGATTTCTTTGTTTTGAGATTTTTTCAACAAAAATCGGATTAAAATAGGCTTAAAGTGACATTTTAGTCCGCGGGTTCTCATGAGAGTTAAAATGGCGGTAACAAAAATAAAATTAGCTGACTCGAAAGCTGAGGGCTGCCTCGAGGATGATTTTAATTTGCAACGTTATCGAATGTACCGGCTGGTCAAAATTCTCCGGTAAAGTACAGTTTCCGGTACCGGAAGTAGTATTTCAGTGATTTGTATGTACCAAAAAATGTGCAATCATCAGTTTTCTGGAAACAATATAATTAACTAGGCGTCTAGATTGACCGATAGATTATAACAGACTTGTAAATTTCGAAAGTTGAATTTCCCAGAATCCATAATTTCCAAAATTGTTTGAAAATAATTAGTAATTGAAACAAATTTGGGCTTTACTTTTGTTAGTTTATAAATTCAAAGTGTGAAATACAGAGTTATTTTTTGACATTTTTCGTAAAAAATAATTGTGGGCAAACTAGAGCTTATTCTTATCAGAAGAAGGTGCCTATGGTTATCATAAGAAGGTGCTTATTTTTATCATAAGAAGGTGAGTTGAAAGAAATACATTTCAAAAAACAATAAAAAGATTGAAAATTCCAAATTATCTTATTTTCACAGAAATGAAACTAAATTAACATCATATTATATGATTCATATATATATATATACATATATATACATATAGATATATATATATATTTAACATTTTCGTCAACATAGTCAACTTTAAAGTGTATTATATCAAATGATATAGTATTTTCGTGTTTTCTTGTTTTTTTTTGATATAATTAACTTTTGAAACATCATCTTATTTTTTGATATAATTAACTNATATATATATATATGAAAAAATAAGAAAATTAGTTTTGAAAAATTTCCTAGTGACGGAATTTGACATTAAAATCTACATAAAACGTGCGCATCTGAAAGAATTTCGAAATATCTACAGTTTTAAGGAAACAGGTTGAACGCCAGATTCCAGCATGAATGTTCAAAACTGATCGAACTAACAAATTCAAAGCAGACGCGATGAAATATGCGGAGATGTTAGGTTTTGTACCGAAACTGTAAAATGATTTTGTTGACACATATTCGTGCGATAAAATTTGTAAGTTTTTCGACGAAATATACAATTTTCTTTAGTGAACTTGAAATTGTACATACCACAGTGGTAATACCACTTCATTTATGATTCATAAATTATAAAGAATTATTATAATTTATGAATCATCATAATTTTCTGTGCGCACCCTATTTTTTTGTTTCAATTTATTTTATAAAATGGGAAAAATATCCCAGGTCGACAAAATTGATGCAAAAAAATAATATTACTTAATCAAAAAATCATGACTGAATACGGTCAACACCTCGATTTTTCATACGCGGTTATAAGAGCGCGATTATCACATCCTTTTAATAAAACATAATGTTACCTGTTTTATAAATGTTTTCAATAAAGTTCTAAATTATTTAAAAAAAATTGGTATCGCAAACTCAAGAGGTTTTGGTTCAATTACCAGGGGGGGGCAATATCGCCGACAAAAATATATTTTTTCGTTCAAAAATAATAAACGCGTGGGCGTTCGACATGACGTAATATTTTGAAGAGTTTTTAATTTTATAAGGAGTTTAACAACGGGTTTGAATGAAGTTAAATATCAAAGTGTGTAAAATGACGTACACGTTTCTCCACCAAACTCAATCGAATACAAATCCACAGAAAACGTAAACTTGGAAAGTTCAATCTTGCGATATGACGTCATTCATGACACTCCAAGTAATTTGATATAAAACAACTCAAACGCCAAGGCAATTTAGGCGATATTGGCTCATTCAGCGATATCCGCACTGGCAGGAATTAAGCTAAAAATCTTGACATTTCGTAGTTTTTTTTGATGATATTGCCAAATTTGGCAATATTTGGCTAGCGATATCGGGGCCCACTGTATACTTTAACTTTTTATTCGATATTGATATTATTCTTTGCATTAAAACTGTGCTAAAATGCAAATTTGAATACAAATAAAACATCAATCAGAAAAAATATAAAATTAATTGAAAAATTAGGCACTACGTAAATTTACTCTGTGTCCCTAAGGGTTAACATGTTCATTAAATTTTCACATTAACAAACTACTGTGCATGTACATAAATAGACTATTTTCATACGTTTTCATAACTCAAAAGCAATTTCATTCAAATTTCTGTTATACACCACAAATTTCATTACCCATGCTTACGTTATTTCATACCTTAGTTGGCATCAGCAAAAATACACTGAGACAAATCCTCTTATAAAAACGTTTATGCAATTCTGGCGTTGAATTGGTCAAGATTGTGATGAAAACCAAAAGCCTTGAAAACCGATTTCCGTTTAGTTACCCTTTTCGATGAACAAGATTAAATTTATTCACAAATTAATATTAACCGGATAATGAAAAGATTGGCTCAAAAATCGTTGAATTTTTATTTTGAGGAGTTTGTGAGTGTTAAGTTAAGGGCCTTGGTGCATTTTGACAGATTTGCATTTTTTCAATTTTTTTTCTCTTGATCGGAAACTTTTTGTCACTTTGAAATTTTTGGATGAAAACGTTTTCGAACAAAAATTGCCACTTTTGAGCTTACTTCGTATAACCTGATTATTTTCAAATCGATTATTTTTACTTTATAACTCGTCTTTTGAAAAAACACTCGAAAACGCGCGTTTGCTATCGAAGGTGTCTAAATTAAAGTACAATTTATTGTTTATTAATTGAAAGTCGTAAAAACGGTCTTGACCATCATTGAAAATTTACTAAATTTCTTTGTATACGATTTCTACGTCAAAAATCGTAAATTTAAAATTTTGAAAAAAGACGAAAGAAAACGAAATTTTAGCACATCGAAAGAAATTTTTTTTATGAGTTTAATTTATTAAATTTAACGTGGTGGATAGGTCGGCTTACCAATTTGGCAAGTTTTGTTGTAATATAATTGTTTTTAATTCTAGATTAAAGAGGGCTTCGATGGATTTCTGCCAAACCGTAGTTTCGTTTCAAAAATTAAGATTCAGAGTATAAACAAGAGTGACGAAACAATACGAGGACATATTTGGAAAAATAAAAGGAACAAGAAATGAGGAAAATTTTCAAAATATTTTCAAATACATGTATATTTTCAAATACAGTAGTTTCGACCAAAAATCTCGAAAAAATGTCATATGATTTTTCAAATAGCATATAAAAAATATGTGGTCACCTACGCGAAAAGTTAAAGTAGTCATTAATTCTATAAGGGGCTCAAAAAATTACGACACCTACCCCCTTAACAGCCTCCGATACTGAATAAAAACGGAAACAATTTCGCGTCGTTATAGAATAATTTAGAAACATTTGGTTACATTTGCGGTTTTTGTACGCTCAGCTGAAAACTTACGAATTTATTCCTTATCAAGAACATTTCATAACAATGAGAAAACTTGGAAATAAATTTCGTCCCTAAGTATTATTTTGATAGGTTCAAATACAGTTCTATCGAAAATATTAGACTCAATCAAAAAATCTTACAAAAATTTTAAATTTGAAAACGAGAAATAAATATTTAGAATGAATTTTTCTTCTCAAAGCTCAATTTTGGACTCCAATTATCTTTAATAAAAACCTGTTCCTGCACCTGCTTTTGGCACGGTTTAACACAAAACTCTGTCTCAGAAGTAGGGAAACGAACTCGCAAAAAGGGAAGGGGGAAGAGCCAACAGTAGGGGAACGATCCCTTTAAAAGGGACCCTTTTACAAGCCTGGTTTACACAAAATCTTCATTTCAGATTTTTTCAAAAACGAACCGGAGACACTTCTTGCTTGTGCCTATTCAGCATTGTAGTACGGACTCCTGTTCCGGGGCTTTTTGAAAATAAAGTGCACTCTATTTTGATACAACAATTCAACACTATTTTGATATAGGATACTTAAAATCAGTAAACGCTTTCGATAAGTTTATTGGTCATACGGTGTTCTATAAACAAAATCAATCCAAGTCACAACATTAAATGTTTCACCTAGCTGCCTTTTCTTCTGCATCGGCCTGCTACATTTTGCAATTAATGTACACCTTAAATTCTTTCAATAAAGTTTTATTATTATCGAAAAAAAAACGAGAAAAAGTTTCCGAGTTACTTGAAAATGATTATGCGCAACAATTTTGATGAAAATATTTACTATTATTAAGAAAAAAATAGGAAAATCATTAAGAGATTGCTTTTAATTAAAAACAGTTGGAGATGATTCTCGATTTATGTGAAAAGCCATCAAAAATATAAAAAAAAATGAAAAAGTAATCGATCATAGTTATGATATCAAGTTTTCGACAAAATTTGCATAAAAAAATAATTTTTTTGAAATAACTTAATAAAACGTATCTCTTTATCTACCGTTGAACATCGATTTCAAAGTTTTCAAAGGATATTTTTGATAAACACACAGACAGTTTCATTTTTTTATGAAATTTGTAAACAGCAATTTCACTATTTTATTAGAATTTTCAAGTTTGAAAACTGACAGTGAGAAAAACTTAAATATGTGCTTGAGCAAATCCAAAAATTATCAAATCGTGTTTTGAATGAAAGTTAATTGGACAACTAGTCTTGTTAACAAAAATTTGTCCGGGAGTTATAATTTTATTACGAGATATGAACGTTTTGAAATCTTGGAGATGAATGTTGGTCTTATAAAGGGGAAATACATTTTATCCCCTAAAATCCTTCGACCCCGGTTATAAAAAATTTAATACTTAACTCCGACTCAATGTTCCCCAAATTAGAAAGCGATTTTCCCTGAGCTAGCTGGAATTACCGAAAATTTATTTTTGCACGGAAATCAAAAATGAAATTAAAAACTTTAAAATCAGCTTAGATTGATACTTAAAACGTTAAGGACTGGATCTATCCTGAAACAACATTGCTGACGATTCAGCATGGTCAAGCAGGTGCTTAAAACCGATAAAACGGGAATTTTAAGAGAGTTATTTATCAAAAAATAAGGTGATTTATGTGGATTCAAATTTAAATTTTCACAAACTTTGAACTTTAACATCGGAATTTTCTGCATAATCCTAAAAGTTCTAAAACAAACCTAGAAGTATTGCAATTCGACAAAAAGATTTGTCTAATCGGATAGATAAATCGGATGGTGAACACGCTAGCTTTATCCGGTGACAATAAATTAAATTAAATAAAAGCATTTATTTTTGAAAATATGGTTGGGAAAATTGGAAATTATTTCAAAGTCGTGGTTTTAATTATTTTTCATTGACTCCAAAAGCTTTTCTGCATTGTTTGACTATGACATAATGGTTTGAAAAATGTGAAATTTTTTGATTGTACAGACTCTGTACTACAGAGCAGGCGTTTAAAAGGAAAGGGAAGGGAATGGGGAACAGACCTAAAGGGAACGAAGGGGAAGGGGAACGGACTCGAAAAAGGGAAGGGGGAAAAGCCAACAGTAGGGGAACGTTGCCTTTTACAAGCCTGCTACAGAGTAAGAGTTTAGTTGTCCAAGATTTTTTTTATAAAACATTTTGGGTATTTACAGATAATAAAAAAACAACTATAAATTTGTTCAAGTTCAAATGAAAACCTACCATTATCTATCTCACACGACATTTAGATGATATCCTCCATATGAACCTAACCACGGTTAACCACAAGTGGTATGCAAGTCTTATTTTGTTAAGATCAAAACGCTCTTTGTAGATTTCCGCGTGAACAGCCGGAATAAACATTAAAAAATTACAATATTTAACATATATTTATGAACATGCATCTCTTTTTACAACCAATGATTAAAAACCGCTGCCAGTGGGTAGAAAACACTGAAATAATATTCGCTTTCGAGGTTTTTGCGATTCATGCCGAGATTTGTTGGGGAAAAGCTTTTTCAAGGTGCAGAAAAATTCTTGAATTGGGTTAGATACTTCTTGTTTCAGAAAAATGGAGTTCGTCTGATGAACTATAGACTATAGTCTCCCCAACGATACGGCAGACTGTATCTATCATTTTATTTGTGATTGCAAAGATGATTATATTGGTATGAGTCTCCGACATCACCGTTTACACGAACACGGCCAACCTGGCCGAGGAGGCGAAGTTTTTCAGCATAAAACCACTTGCCAATTTTCAAAAAATAGTCTCGCTAAAATGAAAAGGGAAAACTCATATCAGTATCTTAAACCAGCACAAAAAGATCGATTAGTATATAAACATTTGCAATCACATTTTAAAATTATAACAAAAAATTTAAACAATTATCACGAACGTATTGACACTGAGGCATTTTTCATCAAAACCCAACGCCCCAGTTTGAATATTCAATCGGACGAACACCACTTTCCTCTTTATTAAAAAATAGGCTTTAAAAATAAAGATAGAAAGCCCTAAAATTCCTAGTACACTCAAAACGATGCGCCCGGCAACAAGCGTGGGAAGGCTCGAGGAGCAACGTTTTGGCCGTAGTTTTCTCAATTTTAGTTTTGCTGTCATTTCCAGAATAGCTGAAGTTCAAGTCTACTTATTATTTTCTGAACAAAATCTTACTTTTGATAATGGTGCATAACCGAAATATAAAGAAATAAACATTTTTAAATATAGTCTATAGCTTATTCGAACATAAATCTTGTTTTTGATTCTGTTGATAAGCAGACTTTTATTTATAGTCATCAGAAATTGTTCATGTCAAGTTGGAATACTTTCTTACTCGTTTTGTTTTTAACTCTTTCCATAAATGGTTTAACTTTCAAAACAAGTTTGTTGCTTGAAAGGTCTTTACAAAATAAAAATGCTTCAATATTTTGCTGAATTTTGGAAAAAAAATTTTTAAAGGATTTCTAGCTACCCTCCATTCTCTGTATAATTTTTTCCATTTTTTTATTTTTGATTTATCGTCACAACGTGCATGCAAGATTTTGAGAAGTCTAAAAGTAAACTAGAACATATCCGTTTCCCAACCTAAGTTCATCTTAAAAATGCCTACTATCTCTATAGCGCGTGTTCGAATCCCACTAATGTTGTCTTTTATATTTATTTCAATTTGAAAATTGTATTTTATTTGACATGTTTCGCGTTTTGCATCTTCAGAGTGAGAAAAAATCGATAAGCAGAAATAGTTTTTTGTGTCGAAAAATATATGACTAATCGGGCCTTATTTTGGCTGATGTTATTTTTGACATTGGGACCGCCAAAATTAATCGGTGTGTAATCACCCTGAGTCCACATTCTTGACAAGAAATCACTAAGACAACATAAGTGGGATTCGAACACGCTTTGGAGATAGTAAGCATTTTTAAGATGGACTTAGGTTGGAAAAAGGATATGCGACATTTTTTAAAATACTTTTTTTAATTCACATGCATCTAACTCATCAATCGAATTTTTAATTCAGTTTGTTACATACTGTATGTTCTTCAGAAAGGTTATTGATTCAAATGAATCTCAGTAATATTATCTCATTGATCGATTTATTTCTCAAATCAGTTGCAAAAAAGTTCCTTGTACTTGCAATTTTTGTTTAGATTTGCTCATTTCCTGTTTCTCATGCGCCAAAGTGACTAAGCCACATTAAGGAGATAAAACTAACAATTTACAGGTTCAACGAAATTTAAAAAGTTCAATTGAAAAAAAAGTAATCTGACACAATTGTGGCGGGTCCTCATAGGGATCGCTGGAATTGACTTTTTTCGATGAAAAATAGGGCTGGCAGGAAACTGATATCGATAATTTTCATTCGAAATAGCAATAACTACATTTTCAACAAGCTATCGAATTAATATATTTGTTATAAAAAGACATTATATTTATCAACGTTTCGATACTTTATTTATCATTCTCAAGATCAATCTTTTTCAAGATCAGAATTTAAACATCAAAATCGCAGAATCTAGAGTTTCTGACAAAATAAATGAATACTACATTTCAAGTTTAGTGAGAAACACAATAAAAATTTTCATTCTCATGAATTGTTCAACTAAATCACATTTTTTATTTAAAATAACTTATAAAATTTTCATTTAATGTTTCAATTTTTTATTATCAAATAAAATTCTGTTATTTATCATGCATGAAAAGATACGGTGCAGACCTTACAACCTCTTTAATTTAACCTCTGTTTTCGCGGAATTTTTATAATCTAAGAGCTTTTTTTGAGAAAGTTGCATAACTGTAACGTCCTTCTGAATCAAAGTACGTTTAACTCAGCGGTTTAGATTGAGGGAGATCATTTTCAAGCGCTGAATTCATATTTGGCGATGCATAATTTTATATTTCACAGTGAGTTTTCATCGGAAATTATCTGTCTGAAAAATTAAAATCTAGCACAACCGGGTTTTCGCTCGATTGACAATTTCCCAAATTATTATTTAGTATCTATAAAATAATGATCCTTTGTCATAGCTGGTTCACACAAAGTACATTTTTTTGGAATTTAGGGTCCATTTTGAGCCTGTGAAACAGCTGTGTTAGGCTTTCCCGGATAACCTATCCGTGGTAGTGCGAATTTCAATTTTTCCAAAAATTTTGAGCTTTCAGCTGAATTCTAATTAGCTGAGATCTAATCAATCAGAATCATGGACTTCAGTCAATTTTTAGAGTTTATTTTTCGTAGTTAATTGAAATATGTGTATATCCCTTAATCACACTTTTTTAAATATCCTGGCCCTACTTCTTAAAAACACACTACGTTTGCTAATCAGGGCAAACAAAAGTGTGATAAAGAGATATGTGGAGGTTTTCTGACTACGGTTAGTCTAGCCTGTGCTTCGTGAATGAAATCATTGAGCACTTCAAAACTATTTAAATTTTATAAAAACCCTGTTTTCGCTTGATTCACAACTTTCGGTGATAATTATAAATAAAACCTCACTTTCAAATAAAAAAATTATGTGACGCCTGATAAATTCAGCTCTTGAAAATAATCTCCCCAAATCTGTCAATTGAACGATTTGCAGGTTGCTGAGATTTACATTTTTGGCTTCTTTGTTGTCATTGCCTCATCGGTTAAAAAAATGACTGGGCAATGAGCTTATCTTAAAGCTATTTATTACCACTGACACCTTACAAAAAATAATTCTTGCCAAAGCTCCGTTTTCCGACTACAAAACCGAAAGATTTGAAGTTCTCACGCGATTGCATAGGTTTAATCTGGGTTTCTTAACTTTCAAGTGCCCGACAACTAATTTTGTTATTGTGTTTTTAAACATGTATCCACTTGAACTGTGCAGCTATCGAAATGACCTTGGTGACGAAAAATGAGCTAGAGGGATTTTATTTCAGAGATAATTTTTATAATTCATTTCAAGTAATTCTTTAATAATCTCCTGGATTTACCTGATTTAAATCCAGTGGATTATGGAAATTCTGGTTTTTATTCGTATTATTCGAAATTTTAGAAAAATTCTTCATATACCCTTGGTGGCTTCAGAGTTTACCGCTATTTCAGAAAATTTATGACCAGAGCGCTTTATTATCCATAAAGAAAAATTTTAATAATGCAATTGAAAAAATAAGTTCGACTTATTGTCAAATTAATGAATGACTGGAAGACTTTCCTAAAAACTAATTTCCTCAAACTTAGTTTATAGACTATAAATTATAGTTATTCGGTTTTCAGAAATTGGCGTTTCACATAAATTTAGGTGAATCCGTAAAAATTAAGTTAAAATAGCTTGTGAACGATTGATATTTTTGAATTTTTCGCGGCAAACTGTATCTCAAATTACATATAACTTATAACATATTCGGAATATGATATAAGTCACAAATTTCATAAGAAGATATTTTCAGACTAGATTTCGCAATTTGAACCCCTTTTAAATATATCGAAAATGAAATTCAAGTTGGAACTCAAAATATAAATGTCGCGAAATAAAGCGAATCGCAAAATAACTACAGAATAACGACAAGATGTTATTTTTTATGACATTATGTTTATCCTCAGTAAAACATCCAGCCAAATCGGAAATCTATTTTTGTTTTAAATGTATATTAAATTTGAGTTAAAATATGTTTCAAAACTTGTATACATGAAAGCTATCTAGGAAAAATTAATTAAGTTTTAATTGACGACATGCAATATTTTTTATTTATTTCAAAATATTTTAGTTGTGTTTCATCCGTTTGATATACAGTATATCATTAACTGTATTTCAATAGGGGGCTAGGGGGTGAACTCGTAACAGGCTAAATGGGAGTAAAGTCAGACTTGAACGGACTTCTATAAAAATTCGAGGATAGTTCTTTGTTTCCTTTTTTATCACTATTCAAATCAATAACATTCTATTTGATAATTTTTGAAAAAATGAAAAGACCTTAAGGAGGTTGTAGGGCCTTCAAATTTAATATTTGGCTTTTTGGAATGCCCTAAACTTTTTAATGGCCCATGATAGAAACAATTCAGTTACATACTGCGGAAGCTCAGAACCTCTACCGTTTTAAAACTTTCATGTGACGTTGTTATCTGCCATAACCAACCGGGTAACCAACATGAACCAAACTAAAGTTTTCCAATTATAACTGAGATAGCGGGTTCAGTTCACAGTTTTCAGCATAAACGAAAGACTATTTAATACTCTTAGCCGAGAAACTATTGAATCATTTCTTTAAAAAACACACTTATAGTGCTAAAATCACCTGCATATATAATGTGCACATATTTTTTTTCTTTTTTTTGGGGGGAGGGAAAGTTTATAGCGGTATGTGTATACAAAGAAACTATTTGGAATTTAAATATAGCAATATATCATGAATTGGGTAGGTTTTCACGCCGATTTTTATTTAAGAAATAAACGTGTGTCAAACGGGTTTGTTATCAGAAAAGATAGTCTGACCTCAAAGAGGTGACAAAATTGTTCCGGGTGGCCCTTCTTATTTTCAATGTTAAGAATCTTGACTTAGGCTATATTAATCTCGCGTTCAAACGTCGCTCGAGCTCAAAAAACTTGGTTAGTTTATCATATACTCAGTATGTGTCAAAGTCACTATCACATACAAAGTACAGGGTGTAATTTTTTACCTTCTTTTTTCCAAATTGAATAGATTGCTATCCGCTGATGAGAACGATTAATTTTGGCAAAAACCTACGTCTTTCTCAGATTCAACCGATCAAAACGGCGGAATTCAAATCTATCCAATTTGGAAAAAGAAGGTGAAAAAATTACACCCTGTATATTATTTTATTTCTTTTCTAACTTTATGCAAAGTTCCGTCGTTTGAGAAATAATTTAGAAAAATTCATTGAACTTTCGAAATTTGAGTATCAGGCACGTGCACTCTGCGAGTGGTAGGGCCTGCTTAAACTCAAACATCCTATCGATCGGAGGTTTGGACATACGAATGACTTCAATAATTATGCCTAAAAATTGCAAAAATTGGCCAAAAAATCTAATAAATAAAAAAGTGCAGCTTATTAAGCGGCACTATGGCGCATTTTTGGTAATTTGGAGGAGATTTCAAACCCATTTTCAAGGCACAACCTATAAAATATTTTATTGTACACCGCCTCATGGTTAAACTCCTCGGCAAAAACAGCGGGGTGATTAGATCTTGGGACTGCATTGAAAAATTTTCGTAACTTCAAATCTTTTGTCAATAAAGTTTTATAATTATCAAAAAAAGTTGGTGAAGCCTTAGGTGGTTTTTTTTTTAGAAGGGACACAAGTTTTCTGGCATAATAGTATTTGGCGCGAATAAGTCGCACGACTAATCGCTCGACCTAATCGCTCCTTACAGGAACCCCATGAAACCAATAATCAGCGGACGTAGAATTTTATTCCGCATAATTTAATAGAATTGAAATTTTGAATTTGTGCGTGGGTGGAGGATTATAGCAGGATTTCAATAATCCGTTTTCCAAAAAGTGCTCCGATTGGGTCCAAACTTGTCAT
>SCLH01002334.1:26382-39176 GCA_004367855.1 Oikopleura vanhoeffeni
AAAAAAAAACCACCTTAATCCTAAAGCAAACAGGAGCCACTCTGATGGCTTGAAAATTTCTAATCTTAAATAAGTGATGGATAAAATTTCTCTACACATTTTTTATGAAATGCCTGAGAATTGTTTCTGGGGACGAATCAAGAAACATGAATTAAATTTGTCTCTGTAAAATATTATCGATTTTTTATTGTTTTTTATTTTTAAATTTTAGCTTAAGGGGGTCGGTGCATTTTGGCAGATTTGCACTTTTTCATTTTTTTTGTCTTCATGGGAAACTTTTTGCCACCTCATAATTTTCGAATAAAAAGTATTTCAAACGTAAGTTGCCACTTTTGAGCTCACTTTGTATAATCTGTTTTTTCAGATCGATTATTTTTACTTTATAAATCGTCTTTAAAATAAACACTCCAAAAACGCGCTTTTTGTACTTTAGGTGTCTAAATTACATTAAAATNTCAGTTACAAAAGTTGCCTGGAGTATGAAACATTATTTTGGTGGTATATTGAGAAAAATATATAAACCCAGTGAAAAGTTTTTCATCAAGAGCCCATATCCGTATCTGCCAAAATGCACCGACCCCCCCTAAAAGCTGATTTGAAGAACAAGTTCCTCAAAAATGATCATGTTACCGTATATGCAAAAAAAAAGTTGGCTAAAATAGTAGTGTTTTTTCAAAAATTACGTAAATCATTTTATTTAAACTAAGGAAGATCTCCAGAAGTTTTTAAGACTTTTTGCATCACAGCAGAGTCCAAAATCAATAACGTGACCTTCAAATTGGGAAATAAGGTTTTGGTTCAAGTACACAAATAGTACTGAAATTACGCCGAAAAATTTTTGGGAAAAATAAACACATAATCTAAGAATTTTAAACTTAACGGCATTTTTCCAAAACGTCACTTGATCTTAATTTTCTAGAAGTAAGGATTGATATATGACATATTCAAACCCGTATTTTTTAATTATTTTGACACATGATTTTATTTGGACTATGCGGTAATAATGACAAAGTCTTAAAAAGTCATTTCTTTAACGTAATTTGAGTACTTTTTTGAATTACCGTAAATCGGTTTCATGTTTTTTCAAAAAGTATTCAAAATGTTCAAAATCTGATAACGGATTCAAGTTCTACGCCTAAAATTACACTAGAATACATATCTTTCCACTTCTGATTTTTCGCAATAATATTTCTGTAAAATTTAATTTGCTAAATGTGAATATTTTTAGAAAATTGTAATTATAAAAATTTGAATTCAAAAATGGAAATTTTATTTCACAATTTAAATTTCATCCAACAATATCTCATTAATTTTAAAAATTCTCTGGTAGTTTTTGAAATGCACCCTCCTAGGCTGACCCAACCCATGAAAATTAAGGAAATCAAAGTTGATATCGAGAAACTGGTTGAAAATCAATTTCGGAGCTCTTGGCATTTAAAAAATAATTAATTTTTTTTTATTCGCCTTCCGCTTTTTTCGTTTCAGATACCCCTCGAAAAGGTGCTTACTTCCAGCGCCCACCATTTTGTTAAATTTTGAATTATTTCCTAATTAGTTTTCCTACTTTTTATGTTTCTGTTCTGGCAATGCAGACATATAAACAAGTTCAATCTAAGACAATGAACCAATTTTTAAAATGTAAATTTATTTCTCTCGAAATATCTTTCGTGGCACATTAAGGGAGTACTGGTCGCATTTAAAGACTCGGTCATGAAAAATTTTCCAGATTAGTTTTAAAAATGTTTTTTTTTGAAACAAGTATGGACAAAAATAAGTTGATCAGATGTTTTTATTTTTTCATTTGTCCATAAAAAAAAGGTTGAGTTTTAATCGCGATTTTGAACATATTTTCAGTATGAATTGAAAGGTCCCTTTTGAAAGGTCGGTTCCTTTGATTTGGTCCGGCCAATCAGAGGCCTTCGACTTTGTTTTGTGAAAGCAAAGATTTAAGTGTTCATTATGTCCCTTAACTGATACATATGTTCGTGCTGTTTTCTAGTACTTCATTGAGGTGGGACGCTGATTTTGACATATTCACGGTGAATATATTCGGAAAACTAAAAGCTTATGAAAAAAAACGAAAATGTTAATTTTGTAGAATCTTATCCTTAATCTTGCGGAAAAAAAATTATCACAATTATTTTTTGAGCCATGAAAACCATAGGTTACAGTATCGTAAACAAGGGACATTTTCCCAAAACTTCAAAATCTACACGTTCGGCCTCGAGACGGTATGTCAATGAGCTCGAAATGTTTCAACAAGATCACGTAAACGGTAGTATATAAATGTTTGAATGGAGAGCTTTATTTTGATCCGGGCCGACTGAACAATTCTAGAACGCCAAATAACGCGACGATTTTTTTAACAATTTCAGACTTCAAAATCTATCTCCTCCGTGGATATGTTTGCATGGCTTCAAATTTTTATAAGTATTTCTCAAGAAAATATGCGCACGAGATAATGGGAGAGCTTTTTTGCAATTTCAAAGCTAAAACTCGAAATATGATTTTTTTGGTCAATTTTTCCGAAGAATTCCGAAAAAAAAACGTGCCTTCGATTTTTTCGAAAAGTAAGGCTTCAAAAAAGAAAAAAGAAAGCCATGAAACACTGATTGAGAAAGTTGGGCTTACGTCAGTGATTTTTAAAGTTTCAGTAGTCAATTTCGAGCAAAACGTTATTTTTAACTTTATCTTTTGAAAAATACTCAGAAAAAAAATCGAAAAAAATGCGAAAATTTTCGAAAAAAAGTTTTTTTTATGATTTGGGTTTCTTAGTTACAACTTATATCACCCCGTACAATTTGGGAGCTTTTAAATGCCTCTAAGGCCTTTAATTCAATCAGACAGATATACCCCCTTAAGAATTTATTGAATTTTTGTTGTTTTAAGGTTGACGCACGGAATTGAGCATTTGTTTGTGCTGGCCATTGAAAACCACGGAAATTTGGGGGAATTTAACTGTGTTTGGGCCCCCAAAGGATTTCAAAAAAACTACTTTAAAATGCCTGCACTAAACCACTTCGAATTTTGGGCAATTAACTGTTAAAGTTTGAGGCCCCAAAATTTTAAAAATTGCTTAACTAGCCGTTTTAGAGTGGCGATGTGGAGAGAGCCAGTGGCCCTTATGGAACGTTCAACACCGTAAAGCCAAATCTGTAATTATTTTTTCCGTGTGAGTTAGACCATATCCTGTGTTGACAAAAACAGCCTCTCCCATTGGGTCCCAGGACTTTTTCATCAAATAAGTATTTAAGAGGAACGTTAATGAGAGAGAAAGGACAACGTCTACACCCGTAAGCGACGGAGACGGAAATGCGCGAATTCAAGAATTAAAAACTGAAATTTTAATTCAAGTAAGCAACAAGCCCTAATTTAAATTCACTTACGTGATTTCACAAATTTCGCCTCAAGTTCCTATTAAATTCAATTCTTAATTTATGATTTATGCAAAATTAACCCTCATTCAAATATTAGAAAAAAGGAGATTAGGGTGTAACCATTGTAGTTGAAGTCCAAAAACCGTTTTTTATCCAAACATTTTTTTAAACACAATTAATTAGTAATAGTGAGAAATAAAATATTTTGTGTTTGTTTGTTAAATTTTTTTTCCTAAAAACTAGTCCTAAATGAATTAGTAGAAACCAAATTAAACACCATGTTTAATCTTCAATTTTTTTATGATACACAATTAAAAGAAATAGTAGCCTATAAATTTTTCAAGTTATTTCTTTTAAAATGTCTATATTTTGGCTTTTCTTCTTAGATTAAAGTTTGATTTTTCTAAGATAATTATTTACTAACCCAAATTACGACATACTATAAGCTTTGTGCACTATAACTTGCCCTAACTGTTTGTAGCCAATCTGGCACCCTTAGATGCGAATAAAAGAATAATAATAATAATGAGGTCTTGACCGGACAAACGTTTGACGAAGCCCAAAAATATTGTGTGAGACCTGGGAAAGAATTTAGATAAGAATTAAGAATAGGAAGATGAATCAATTCTTGATAAACTATACAAAATTTTAATATATATATTCAGACAATTAAAACGAAATTGCTAACTGGATTCAATTTTTTTGAAATTTCTACAAGACGGCGCAGCCTGAGCTAAATTTTGAAAAAAACGAAATTTTAATTTTGGCTTTTCAAAGGTCGTTTAAACATTAAAACACAAACTTGGAAATTATCTGCGAACCTAACTCGGAAATTCTTTTTTCAAAAATTTTTTATTTCGAATTTTTAGCAGTCCGAATGGACTTTGAATTGCTCAAATTATACAATATTGTGTTATCAGTTATAAAAAAAATTGAAACTTAAAACCTCCCTTAAAACTTAAGCTAAGCAAGTCGGGGCCCATTTCCGAAGATCCAGGTTGGTTCAAAAAATATCCTTATTTTTTCCACCAAAAAATAATTTTGTAAATTGTGAAAAAACTTTTTCGTTTCTAATTAAAAAATAATTATAATTCATAAATTGGTTTAAGGGGGGGGGCAAACCCCTAGTCAATAAGGGGTCGAAAATCAAATATGGCCAAAAGAAGGGGGCATTTATCTAGTCTCCCCACTTAGTGTCTTAAGTGATTGTCTTAAGTGATTACTTGAGTGATTACACACCGATTAAATTTAGCGGGGTCCCGTATCCAGCACGGCCTTTGCCCATAATTCTACTCAACAAATCACTAAACAACATTAGTTGGATTTCGAACACTGCGCTATAAGAAGATAGTACGTTTTTTTTGAAGATGGACTNAGATCGTATTCCATGCTTTGAAAGCGGTTAATTAACCATTATTCAAAATTTTTGAACAAAAGTAAGCGTAGAAAATGAACTAAAATATTAAAAACTTTGAAATGCATAAATTAATCGTGCAATTATTAAAAAACGGTAAAATTAGCTTTCACCGAGCTAAATGAAATTCTTTATCAGATGATATTATATTTGTAGAAAATTCTGTCATTTATTAATAATTTTTATGTCAATTTCAGCGTTTTACATTTATTCTTGGCCCATTAAAATTTAATGATTAAATGAACTAATTTTAATTTGGAGAAGTTCACAAATAGTGCGTTTTTTAGCGAATTCAGTGATAAAAAGCAAATAAATTTCTTCACACAATTTTTTCTCTTGTAGATTTTTTACGTGACCATTTTTATAACTTCGCATAATTAAAAAAATCCTACGAAATTTTTAAAATCTGGTTACATAACATATTTCTCTGGTCTTCTTTTTTCATTTCTTTCTGTAAAAAACATTAAATTTCTGCGTATTCACTCACACCGCGTAAATAGTATTTTCTTAAAAAACATAGTATTTTTGTTTGGCCTCAGGCTACGGGCGCGTCGCGGGCGGTGATTGGCGGAGCTACGGCGGCGGCGATTGGCTGCGCTCATCAAACCACGTGGTTTGCACCTGTGTTACTCAGTGTAACAATAAGGGCGCGGTTTCCCGAGTAAAACTTAATTCACTCATATAGTANGATTGCTACTGATTCATTTTTTTGAATTTCTACAAGAGGCGCGCCTGAGCTCAATTTGAAAAAATACGAAATTTTAATTTTGGCTTTCCAAAGGTCGTTAAACATTTAAACAAACTTGGAAATTATCTCGACTAACTCGGAAATTCTTTTTTCAAAATTTTAACTTTCGAATTTTTTAGCAGTCGAATGACTTTGATTAACTCAATTAAATATCAATATTGTTGTTATCAGTTATAAAAAAAATTGAAAACCTAACCTCCTTAAACTTAGCAAGTCGGCCATTTCCGAAGATCAGGTCAAAAATATCTTATTTTTTCACAAAAAATAATTTGGTATTGTGAAAAACTTTTCGGTTTCTAATTAAGAAAAAATTATAATTTTCATAATTGTTAAGGGGGCAATACCTAGTCATAAGGGGTCGAAAATCAAATATGCCCAAAAAGGGGGCATTATCTAGTCATCCCACTTATGTTGTCTAAGTGATTGTCTTAGTGATTACTTGAGTGACTACACACCGATTAAATTTAGCGGTCCCGATATCAAGCACGCTTGCCCATAATCATACTCCAGACAATCACTAAGACAACATTAGTGGGATTCGAACACGCGCTATAGAGATAGTAAACGTTTTTGAGATGTTTGGTTGGTTAAAGTTAACATGCAATTGATGAAACTCAAATCCCGACGCTTTTGGGCAATCGGAACCGATTTTTTTGATAATAATCTGTCCCAATTTACACAGTTTATGTTGAAATTGATCTCATTTTTGAAAATTACGTAACTTTTTCGAATTAATCTTCTAAAAATTCTTTCATTTATCGTCATATTAACCTTTGAGATGTCAGCTCATAATACATTTTATAATTAGACTAATCACGCAAAACTTTGAAAATTCATCTAGGACAAGTCTTCGTCTGACATATCTACCTTGAGTACCTTAATTTCCCGATTGTTGAAGTACCGTTAAGAAATCGTATCAAACTGACTAATTGAAATTGAAAATTTTCTGTTAGCAAATTATAGGTACATTCCACACTTTTTTCGAAAGGATGGGAATATACAGATTTTCTTTAATTTGGAATCGTGTTTGACATGGAAATGGGAGAAAACGTGCCAAAACATCAATGTATCATAGAAAACTGATGTCTCATTTTTAGAAACAGGACGACTGGTCGAGTTTTCATTTTCCTAGAGTTTTTGTACGACTAGGTCTTATTATTAAATACATATTTTTCTAACCCAATTAGCAACAAAAACAATATGGAAGAACGAAAATTGGAAAATTATTGAAATATTTTTATGAGGCTTATAATTTTTTTAGGCTTCAGAAGACAACTTACTTCTCCAAAAATTTACCAAAATTGAGACAAAAATATACTTTTTTTATATTAAAATTAATAAGTTTCTTCAAAAACCCGTTAACTCAGACAGTGCCGTTTTCCAATAAGTCGTGATTCAGCGGGCTGGTTTTTACACAGATAGAGGCCCAATTCGGCGATATTTGTAGCATCGACGATATGGGGAAAACATAAAGTTTTTGGTTCAATATCCCTCGGCCCTACTTCTTAAAAACACATTACGTTTGCTAATCAGGGCCGAGAAAGTAACAAAGGTGTGATAAAGGGATATAAAAAAAGTTTAAAATCAAAGGTTTGGCGCAAAAATGAGGTTTTCTAGAAAAATCAGATATTTTTAGCTTCACGTTATATTTTGAATTTGATCGATTTTAATTTTAATTTGAAAAAGTTGTTAAGTGCCGATTGGCACTTGTTTGAGTAAGGGGTTGTTAAAACATCTCGAGTCAAAAGGCAAGATAGAAAAACTCACGTGCTTAAGACGATTTCAAATAAGGAATTTAAAAAGTGAAAAATGGGTATCGAATCGATACTATCGATGTTTTTAAGCTATCTTGTCAGCCTTCTCACTTGACCCTTTTTTAGAACCCCTCAAAACCCTAGAAAATTAGAACTCAACGTTTATTGATTTTCAACCCGTATAGGGTCGTTACTTACTACGTGTGACGCACAATTCGGATGTTGCTCCAGCAGGAAAAATAAAGCACTAATACAATAACTCATTGACCATAGGATAAATCGTTTCAAATAGTCCTATGAAATTTTGATCTCGCAGTCATCAGACAATAAGTTCTCCCGCTGTAAGTAATCAAAGTGGTAAATTTCAGAGATGTTCAGTTAGCCAGTTCTACAAAACGTTAATTAAAAGCTAGCGTTGTTTATGTGTCTGACAACATAAGTTAAGGCTTATCTCTACAGAAGATTTCCGGTTCAGAGTTCAAAAACAAAAAGTCATATTCAAGCTGAGTCAATTCAGTTGAAAATACTACCAAAATAATTTCCGTGGTTAACTTTCTAATAAACGTCTTACTTGCTAAATTCCGAATCGGTAATCTTCTGGGGTATAATCCCTAAGTACTGTTTGCCGAAACAAAAACTAAGCTAGCTATGCGTTTTTTGGAACTAGCTTACTGAAAGATCCCTCTTTAAATTATCGAAATTTGACCTCATAATCATTTAAAAAAATGAAAAACAAAAAATTCTTCGTCTAAAATGACCAGAAAAATGTTTCTGCTAGATTAACCAATAAAATCGAAACCCATTTTTGACGTTTGAAATTTTGTATTTCACAACGTCAACAGAATCTGTTGAACAGATTCAAATATCAATTGTTCATTTTAATAAGTTCATTGAGGTTTTCCCCTTGGATAACAAGGTTTAATATCTTCACAGTGACAAAATAACTATAATTTAATATGCTGATTCTGCGCTTGCGATACACAAAATGTAAAAACCCACGCTAACCACCGCAAAACCAGCGCATCTTAAAATGAAAATGAAATTTAACACAACGCTAATAGGTTGGGGTATGTAACATACCGTATGTTATCCATGAAACTTTAAAAAAATGATTTTTTAATTAGTAGAAAAAATTAATTCAAAGTTTAAGACTTAAACTTTAAGTCAAAAATGTTTTTTTTCGTAGTTCAAAATGTACATAATACAAATTTTAACGAAAAACGGATCCGATCCCAAACTGATCCAATTTTTTGAGAGTCGACCGATCCGATCAAATTTTTTGGGAGCCTACCGATCCGATTCAATTTTTATGACAGTCTACCTATCCGATCCAGATCCGATATAATTTTCTTTTAATGTGCCGACCCATGGTGGACACGATCGTTTTCAGGTTCCAAAAAGTCGACTTTATACGTTGGCGCAAGTTACCGAATTGAATCACGGTAAAAACTGCGTATTCTTTAATCGTGAGAATCAGACGTTTTGTTGGTAAAAAATCCAACCTCAATTTTGGATGCAAAAGCTGACGGAAAAAATTATGAAGACATATTTCTGAAAATAATTTTGGACCAAATTTTGCAAAAATCTTCAGTTAACCATAATTGTACCACTCCGATTTACAACAAATTGTGTCTTGTAGTAGATTCTGAGTGGTTGTGAAATACCACGAAAAATAGGTGGCACATTGTTAAGGGTGCCATAAACCAGCAAACTGAGTCATTATAACTTTAGAAAATAATAATCAGTATATTTTTTATGTCTTATTATAAGTTTAGCTCAACGATTATAAAATGTTTTCAGGCTTGCATAAATCTATTTTTATTCATTTTAGAAAGATTTAGTTCGAGTTTTCATTTTTGAAATCGTAAAAATTCAAAAAAATTCAAAAATAATTACGAAAATTCCGCATTTTTCGTCCAAATTTTTTGTTTTGTTATTTAAATCTGTGGCGTAAAAACCAGAAAAATAGCGCTTTAACTTCTTTTCATGGATTCCTACATATTTCTGGACCGCTTTTGAAAAATATAAAATTTTTATATTTCATTTTTTATCGATTTTTTTAGAAATATTATGATAATTTTCCGCAAATCATGTCCAAAATTTTGAAATTGTGGTTTTTCGAATTCCCAATAAAAATTCAGGTAGAATCACTTATTTTATTTTTTGTATCTATTAAATCTCCGTATGTCAACTAATGAGTTGGTCGCGCAATTATCATTTCTAAACTATCGATGAAATTATTAACACTTGGCTGTACCTTCGATACGTGCTATTTGGCACTCAATTCATAGAAATTTTATGCTAGCAAAAAATTTCCAATAAAATTGCGGGTGTAATAGGCGCCATTTCTCCAGATAGTAAAAACCTTTTTTTGATATCAAAACACAATTGAAGGTCAATTTTTATCTTAAAAAAAGTTGTTTTTCTCTACTTTTGGCCAATTTTGACCATTTTTCATGGAAAAAAACTTTGATATTAATTAAATGAACTTGATATTTAAAGAAATTTTTTACTCTGCAGAATTAAAACATGACTTTTTAGCGCATTACACCCGACAATGTCTGAACTTTATTAATATCGTCTTCAAAGAAAATTTTATAGTCTGGTTAAGTTGGAAATGGATGTACAGTGAAAAGTGGTTTTTAATATTTTCACAGATAATTAGTTATGTTAAGTAATTGAAAATATAAACGTTTCCAAGAATGAACAATTTTATTGTAGATANAAAATTAAATTTTCACATTTTTTTTCTTTCATATATCGCCCTGAAAAAATGTACCAATCTGCAGGACTTATGGCACCCCCTTAAGAAATGGTTCACTACGAATTCTGTTGATATAATTTGTAAACTATCTGTTGTGTCTAGATCTGCGGGAGGTTTCTTTTGCGGGTTTCGATCTACAAGTCAAGAACAAGCTAACTTCTATATATGCAATAATTGAGACTATGAGAGTTTGAATATATGAGTTTCGCTTCGAGGTGCGAAACTTACTAGACTCTATTTATCAGTGCTGGGTGTTCGGTCTTATTTTATCGTTTCGTAGAATCTTCAGGATGCTTATCTTTATCGAACAATTTGGAAAGATTCACATAAAACATGAGTCAAAAATGTTTTTGATTATATTATCAATTTGATTTATCAATTCTAGGATTATCACGGGTAAACTTATTTTTTGACAAGAAATTACTTGAAAGTAGGCTGAAAAGAAATATAAAATTATTTTTTTGCTATAAAAATGAGAAATGAACTTCTGGAATCCATTACTTACACTAGAATTATATTTCAAAAATGCACTGAAAATGAAATTGAAACTTTATTTAGAATGTAAGTTTGCACTTAAAAGTTTAATTTTCATTTTTATTAGGAGCTTATATGAATTACCGGACCTCAGAGTACAAATCCTAAATATTTGAATGATACAAACAACGCAAGATATTAGCACCGAATCAAAACTCTTGATTGCAGAATAGGCCGATTTCATTGGTCAGGTTGAGAAAGGATCAACCAATCAAATGCTCAGATTTCGCATTTTTCAAATATTTAGGATTTGTACTCTGAGGTCCGGTAATCCATATGAATACCGCAAATTTGGCAAAAATCTGAATTAAATTGGAATTTTNTTAAAAATGTTTTTTAAAATTTTTTGCATATTCAAAAAAGTTTGGCGGGTTTTTATAATACTTTTTATGATTCTAAAGCCGAATTTTCCGCCGTTATAAAAATATACACGTACGAATTGGTTGAAAAGAAAATTTGACATGAATTTCTTTTTCTTGATTTGTATTATAATGAAATTCATCAAAGATTTTAAAAGTTTTATGAAATTATTGACATGAAAAAAATTATTTAAGAGTTCATATGAAATAATTTTGTTGAAAATGAAAGCTAAGGCTTTTCTTTCTAGTCTACGAAGACTTTCAAAGTCTGATTTTCCCAATATGCTAAACGTTTTTTTTGTTAATAGTGCATTTACTATCAAGACTAATGGTCATTGACGATAACGGAAAAACTGTAGGGTAGGAGATATAAAATCGTTTCTTGCATCACACTGTCCCAACTAAAACCTTAACCAGTCGAGCAATATGAACAAAAAGTTCCGCTAAGGCACCAGAGCCACAATGGGCTCGACTTTGGAATGGTTACAGAAAAGTAAGGCAGTGAATGAATTTTTTCTGGGCATAAGGAAAGTTGAGAGTGAATTTTCGCACCGAAATTTTATATTGTAGAAATTCAATTCTAGTTCTAGAAAAAAGTGAGAAAAGCAAGATAATACACGATACACTGAGACAACGTCACAGTTGTCTCACAAGTGACCTTTCCGTCGGAAACGATCACAAGTATCGGCCTAGCGTCATCGTTTTGTCCGGCTTTGATTTAAATATAGATCAAAAAGTAATTATAATAAGTCAAAATTTGATGGAAAAATCATGAAATTTCGAATTAAAATGTTATTTTCCTATAAAAGCAGATATACATTTTTCTTAATATTCAATTGGTAAGAAGGTACAACTGTTGACAGCTTTGATGCTTAAATTCACTTTATAAGAATTAAATTTTCATGGCATACTTAAAAAGTGAAATTAGAAAGCACTGCCGGAAAAAAATATCCGCCCCTAGATACAAGTAATTTACTAAACTGTTAGCAAGCAGTCAAAACGCTTCCTAAAAGACTGGCAATCTCACACTTGTATTAAAGTCTAGTTCTCGAACGTAATTTCAGAAAGTGAAACATAGCAAAAAATCCTTAGAAATCAACACCCGTAATTCCGGGCCAAACATCAAAAAAATTCAATATGTTTTCGGAAACCAAATCAAAAAATGTTATAGTGAAGAAAAGATCACGACCCGTTGTGCTAAGGAATGATGATATCGAGAATGACCCTTTGAGACTTATTCCTATATTGGAAAACTTCATAATGTAATGCGAAATCGTGTGTAGTGAAACTTTTTGGATGAAATGGGAGTTGATATCAACATTGTGATAAACGGGGACGAAAATTTTATTCAAGCAAGACTAGAGATAGTATTGTGATAAAAAATATTTCAAAGCGTGAGGGAACGAGATGACATGAATAACAAAATGGTTCGATAAAGATAAGCATCCTGAATGATTCTACGAAACGATAAAACAACCGAGAACACCCAGAATGATAAATGCAGTCTAGTAAGTTCCGCACCTCGAGCGAAAAACCATTCAAGCAAACGCAATAATGAGACTGCTCCGCCATCTCAATTATGGCATAAGAATAATGAGTTTGCCTTTCGAGACTCAGTTGTCTAATTTTTTTATAAGATTCATTTTGTTCAATCTTGCGAAAAAATGTTGCTGTAATAGAAAGAAAAGACGATACAATACTCGTTGAATAACGTGGGACCTTGATTTCATTGAAGCATAGAATAGATGGTATTTGTGGAAAGAAAATATGTATCAGGTGAGAGTCTCACTGCCTGAAAGAAGTTAAGGTACCTAAACAGCTGTCCAGAAAAAAATCCGTTGCAT
>SCLH01002334.1:39197-57882 GCA_004367855.1 Oikopleura vanhoeffeni
AAGATACCACAGACGAACAATACAGCTTGGTTGACTCATGACCCGTATGTACCATGACAACTTTAAAAAAATATGTAATAGGAAGAAAAATTATTCAAAGTTATAGACTAAACTTAAAAGTCAAGAACATATATTTTTTTCGTAGTTCAAAAATGTAAGCAGAGAGAGACAAATTGCAAAACCGAAGAAGAGCGGATTCCGTCAAATTATTCAACGACATTCAATTATATATGAGAAGCGACCCCAAATGAATCCGATACCGAAAATTTAGAGAAGCCTACCGACAAGAATCCGAGCGATTCAATATGTAATGATATGAACAGAAACTAACCTACCGATCAATCCGATATAATTTCTTTAAATGTGCCACCCATGGTGATCACGATCGTTTCCGAGGTCCAATAAGTCGACTTTATAAGGCGCAGTTACGAGAGAATCACTAAAAATGCAAGTATCGTAATCGTGAGAATCAGACGTTAAATCCAACCTCAGGAATATTGGCAGCAAAAGCACGGAAAAAAATCGAAGACATATCTGAAAATAATCTGAACCGAAAATTTGCAAAAATCTTCAGTATAACCATAATTGACAGCACCAAAATTTCCCGATTTTACACCACAAATTGTGTCTGAGAACGAAAGATGTTTGAAATACTACAATAAATATGGTGGACATTGTTTAGAGTGGGTTCTGCCAAAAACAAACCCTCAACCAACAACAAGTACAAGGAGTTCATGAACCACCTACGAAAAGAAGATAAGTCAGATACTTTTATGTATATAGGAGCTGAAACGATATAAATAGTTTCAGCTGATAAAAAAGTTTTATTCCATTTTTAGAAAGATGGAGTTCGAGTTTCATTTTGAAATCTGTAAAAATTCAAAAAAAATTCAAACTATTAGCGAAAATTTCCGCATTGTTTCGTCCAAATTTTTGTTTTGTTTAATTAAATCTGTGGTAAAAACAAAGAAAAATAGGCCGCTTTAACTTTTTCATGGATTCCTAACAATTCTGACCGCTGTTTGAAAAATCGAAAATTATATTCATTTTATCGATTTTAGAGAATATTAGATATTTTCCGCAAATCAGGTCCAAAATTTTGAAATTGTGTTTTTTCGAATTCCAATAAAAAATTCAGGTAGAATCACTTAAATTTTTGTATCTATTAAATCTCCGGAGTCAATAAAATGAGTTGGATCGGCAATTACATTCAAAAACTATCGAGAAATTATTAACACTTGGCTTACCTCGATACGGCTATTGCACTGCAATTCATAGAAATTTATTGCTAGCAAAAAATTTCAATCAAAATGCGGGTGTCAAGAGGCGCCATTCTCCAGAAAGTAAAAACCTTTTTGAATAATTCAAAACAATCAATTGAAGGTCAATGTTTATCTTAAAAAAAGTTGATTTTTCTTCTACTGTTGCCAATTGCGTGGACCATTTTTCATGAAAAAAAACTGATAATTAAATTAAAGAAACTTTGATTTTAAAGAAAATTTTTACTCTGCAGAAGTTAAAACAATGACTTTTAAGCCGCATTACACCCGACATATGTCTGAACTTATTAATATCGTCTCAAAGAAAAAGTTATAGCTGGTTAAGTTGGAAATGGATGTACATGAAAAGTGGGTTTTAATATTTTCACAGATAATTGTTAATGTTAGATAATTGAAAATTAAACGTGTCCAAGAATGAACAATTTTATGAGATAGAAATTAATTCACATTTTTTTCTTCGATACTTATTCTCAGCGCGCGAGGAAAGTTCCGCACCTCACACTGCACACAATAAAACGCACCTTCAACTCAAAATATGTCCCACTATTCTGCACAATTCTGTTGATACTATGTATGAACTACCTTCAGAGCTGTAATACCTTCGGACGTTTCATCTTTTGCGCGCTAACCATCTACACACCAAATAAACAAACTCTGACACTCAAGATATGCCACTAATTAGAAACTATGAGAGTTGAAAAATATGAGTATCGCGCTCAGAGTGGAGAAACAATACTAGACGCCATCTGAGTCATGCTGGGTGTCGGTCCTCTGATTTATCGTGTCGTATGAATTAATTTCATCGGGAGTAACTTATCTTTATCGAATCACATATGAGAAGAGTATTCACAGCAAACAATGAGTCAAAAATGTTATTCATATGATACATTCAAAATTACGCATATTATCAAATATTGCAAAACCAAAATCTCACGGGAATTTACAATTATCCACACACAAGAAATTACATATGAAAGTAGGTCGAATAATGAAAACATACATAACAATAAAAGTCTTGCCGCAACCTATAGAAAAAGGTATCAACGAAATCTGAATAAAATGCCAATACGTAGTACTACACTAGAATATTAGCAAAAAAAGTGCACTGAAAAATAGATGACACCATGAAACTTTATTATGCATGTGAAGGTGTCAACTATAAAAAGTTTAATTTCATTTTATAGGACCTTATACGGCATACCTGTCCCACCCCCTCAGAGGGGAGACGGTGCTTTCGTACCCAAAGCTCCCAATCGACTTTTTTGTCCTCCCTATACTTTGTACCCACAACCGTGGCAGAAAGCAAACGCCGCTGGCTTCATGTACCCAAATGGCTGGATACATTATTACTTTTTAGAACAATTTGGCGTACAAAGAAAAAGCACGCCTCCAGGACCTATTCAGTATCCAAAGTCGAACATAAAAAAAAGTTTTGCAATGTATGTCAAAGCAATTTAAACGACGGCCAGATCCAATTCAGAAGAACAATAATTAAGTAAACAAGAACCTGATTTACTTTTATTTTGTTTATTGAATTCAATGGTTTTCAGGGAAGTTCATAGTTGACACCAAATGGGTACACTAGACACCGACTCGATACTGACCACTTGGCAAATACAGAATGCGCCTTCTGAAAGACTTACAGGCGCAATAATTCCCCCTTCCCGGACACGATCTCGTGCAGAACATGCTATAAAAGCACCGAATGGGCCGAATCACCACGCACTAAAATAAGCTGAAGCCTTTCCCACGACCTTCCGTGAACACCCTCCTTTCGTTAACAAATAACGGCTGCGTATTGTTTTCCCGATTCCATCATGAGCCACTCCGGCGCCACCGCACCAAGCCCCAACTAGAAACAATATGGGGATTTAGGTCACACGGCCTCTCCTCAGGGACACAACCACCAGAGAAACTTTTTTAGAGCAGAAGTACCAAGAACAGCGTTTTATAAGCATGAAGAGTTAACCGCCAAAAAAATTGAACTCTTCAAAAGTGATTTGCGGTTGCAGTTACTCCTACCGTGTAAAAACATAACATCGGTTAAAAATACCACACACACAAAACACAACCAACCCGGTAATGTGGCAGGTTATGAAAGAGAAACACACATGTAATCTAAACCACAAATATTAACCCTGTAGGGTAATTTTGCCAACTACCACTATATTACTCGACTATCCGACACCAACCACTGGTCGACAAAGATAAGAAGCACCGTTATTGATTCTCGGCTACTGACTTAGTCATAGAGAACCAGAAAGTGCGAAATACTCAAAACATACCACTAAGGGTAAATTTGCACGCAAAAAAAATTGATCAATCATCCTCGTTGTAAAGTAGAATAAATTCAAAGCAGAAAAAAATTGATAATGAAATAAATGCTCTAGTAATAATCTACTATAACAGCTGTTATTTTGGTATGCTTTGTGCGTGGTTATACGTACGTCGCGCGAGGTTTAGTTACGAGTCAATCACCTAGTTTCTTTCTAATTACGTGTCCACAATATACCTAAAAATTACAAAAAAAAAATTAAATAATGTCGGCACTTAGTTTTTGAGATGCGAAAGCGTGCTCCTATCGAAATCAAGTAAAAATCATACATTTTTAAAATAAGGTGTCAGCAAATACCAAAAAAAAATTCGCCACCAGGTTGGTGTCGGATGTCAAAATAACTGAAAGCCGAAATTTGTCTCTGAAAATTTTTCGCATAAGTATATATTCAGGTCTTAATGAGCCCATCCAACATTCAAAAAATCTCTTTACCTCACCAGGTGTTCGGTGTCAAAATAATCAGCCAAAAATTTCTCGTGAAAATTACCCATAAAGCATTAATTGCAGGCGCTAATGATGCTCCAGTTCCAACATTCAAAAAATGCTTTGTACCTCACCCAAGTGTTCGGTGCAAAAACAAATAATTGCCAAAAATCTCGTGAAAATTACCCATATAAGTATAAGTGCAGGTCTCTAGATAATCATGTGCCGAGAATCAAAAAGTGCCTCTTTACTCCACCAGGTGGTGTCGGATTATCAAAAATATAATGCCAAAATTTTTGTCGTTAAAACTTACCCCCTACAGTACATTGGAGGTTAGATCCATGTTAGTTCCTTCAACCAACAATTAATACTGTGTGTTTAGTTTGGCTATATTACCGGATAAACTACCCCCGAACAGGCCCGAGGGTTCGAAAAATCCAGAACAACCCTATAGCAATTAATTGTGAAAGAATATAAGAGACCCCTTAAATTTCATGAGTCTTATCATCCATGCAAAAAATCCGTTTCTTCGATACCTCTACGGTTTTGGCTCCAGAGGGTGGGGGGCCCAAAAAATAGTTACCTAAATTTCCATCGTGAAGGATTCAGAATGATAAAATTGGTTTGGGCTCCCAACTCGAGCAATAATCACAACTTCACGGAAGTCTGATTGAGCAATTAACCCACAGCCCAGAATGAACTGTGGCAAGAATGAGCGCATCTCAATATCAAAGATATCTAATCGCGCCAAAATCGCAATAATTTTCATTGACCAACCTTCGCCCTAATTCTCTCTACCCAAAACAAGCACGTAACCCCTGCTTCCGTACCTCAACAGGTCTTCAATATTTTTAAATTCAGAACCAATTTGGTACGGAAAGCACGCGTGCTTCAGTGTACCCAAATGGGTACACTAGACACCTGACTCCCTCAGAGTACAAATCCTAAGTATTGAATGATACAAACAACGCAAAGATATTAGCACCGATATTCAAAACTCTGATTTGCAGAAATAGGCCGATTTTCATGGTCAGGGTTGGATAAGGATCAACCAAATAAATCACTCAGCATTTCGCGAGATCTTTTCCAAAATATTTAGATGTGTACTCTGAGCCGAACACACTGAATATCCGGGGCATATTTGGCATCCAAAATCTGATAGGTTAAATATGGTAATTATTATATTAGAGAATCACTGCTTTTATGCCATAAATATCAATATAATAGATTGTTATTCAAATATTTCGATCAATTATTTTCATGTAATAGAGTGAAAGGCATTAAGTAAGGTTACGCTTTAGTTATTAATTTACTTATAATTAGTAATTATTAGTAATTTATTACTTATTAAATAAATAATTATTAACAATTTTTAAAATTTTTTGCATATTCAAAAAAGTTTGCGGTTTATAATACCTTTTATGATTCTAAAGCCGCACAACCCAGCCGTTATATAAAAAATTATACACGTACGAATGTTTGAAAATAGAAAATTGACATGAATTCTTCTTATGTTTATTAATTAATGAAATTCATCAAAGATTTTAACAGTTTTATGAAATTATTACATGAACAAAAATGTATTTAAGTATCTATATGAAATAATTTTTTGAAAATGAAAGCTAAGGCTTTTCTTCCTAGTCTACGAAGACTTCAAAGTCTGATTTCCCAATATGCTGAACGTTTTTTTGTTAGCATATACAGATGTACTGCAGAAAATGCGTAAAATATAAATGTTTCTCCAAGCTATTCAATTACCTAAACGGAAAAAACTTAAGAGATAATAATGTCTTAGCAATTAATTGCAATAACTATAAGGAGAATTCTTTGGTTTACGGGTACTGATCACCGATAACTCAGCACCTGCAGTTTTAGTGTGTAGTAACAAATCAGCACGGATATTTTTTTCTAGGACTAGCCCAAGGTGTAGGCATTAACACTAACAGTCTCTCACAGTTGAGACTTCCTCCACCGATGATCTTTTCTTATCACAAATCGCAATCTAAATCATATGCTCATGGCAATAAACTCAAGAGTCCCCGTATAAACAAATATTGGATATCAGTTACTTTCATTTACTACACAACTGAATTTCGCATTGAAACAAAGATTATGTTCATAAAAATATTATAGAACACAATGAAGTCTCGAAAAAAGCGACAAACTATATATTACTTTATAAACATATGTATATGTTGTGCTTGTGTGTGCAAAGTAATATAGTCTTACAACGATGAAAGAAATTTAGTTTGTTATTTTATCTGTTATTTTTACATCGACTGAACCCCTCATTATTACTAGTTCATTTTATTCTTAGGATCGTGTCTTTTTGCAGCAAGATCAGTAAACATCCAGACCGAATCATAAGATGGGACAATCTGAGAACTATGGTCAAATTGATTATGGTACGAGATCGTAAACTTTTCTCCGGAGTCACCGGAGCTGCTATGATCAATTAGATATTTAGATGATCGTTCACTTGGATTTGAGAGATAATATGGACGCCATTTGGTCATGGGAATGTTGGTTCATGAGGAATAATTAATTGGGATTGATTGGGTCACTGAGGAAGCGACGGCGCCTAGAGACCACAATTCGATTTGTTCTCGTCATTATTCTTTTTAATGAGAAATGTGTTATTAAATTAATAGTAAAAATAGAAAAAATAAATTTGTGGTCAATTTTTTTTTGAGTCAATATTATCAGGAGTTATATCTTTCCTGAGGATTTGTTATTCCATATCTTTTTAAATCTTCGTTATGGGTCTTTATTGGATATAACTCTTACAGAGTTATATCTTTCCTGAGGGTTTATTTTGATTATTATTTTTGATTATTTTTTCATTGTGGTGTTTTTAGGATCAAAATTTAAAATGGGTCAAATTTTAAGGGTCAAATTTTGAAAGTTCAAACTTTGAAAAGTTTCAAATTTTGAAAAGGTCAAACTTTGAAAGGTTCAAACTTTGAAAAGGTTCAAATTTTGAAAAAGTCAAACTTTGAGGGTAAAATTTTGAAAGGGTCAAATTTTGAAAAAGTCAAATTTTGAAAAGGTCAAATTTTGAGGGTAAAATTTTGAAAGGGTCAAATTTCGAAAAAAGGTAAAATTTTGAGGGTCAAATTTCAATTTTAGTATTTGAAAAAACAATGATAAGTTATAATAATTAATTGTTTTTATATTCGATTTTTTTTTTTTTTGAGTAAGTATAATAACTTATAAATTTGGGAAACGTGAATTTTCAAAAATTATGATCGAGTTATTTAAGTGGAATTGTTTATAATTGTAATTTAAGCGATTTTCTTAAAAGATCATTATTGATTTTTATGGTTTTAAAGGTATTAATTGGTGTCCACGGATTTTTTTTTGTCACTTAGCCAATCAACCTTCAAGCACTTCAATCAAAAATTTCAGATTAAAATAAAAAAAATAAAACTTCATAAGAATAGAATAAATTAGATTTTTATTTTATTAAGCAAAATTTTGAAGTCCTACTCCGATTCTGATTAGTTTATATTAAAGCCTATTATAATCGTTCATTTCGACTTATTTTTCATTGTGTTTTTAATGCTGATTATATTTTTGTGATAAATACTGATAAACACCGATGAATGTTTTATGATAATTTAGATTTTCTAAACGCCTAGAATGGTCGCCTAGATGGTTTTGAATTCTAGAATCAGTCAACGCAGGTTAGTGTCAGCAAAAACTAAGATCTAGAGCAAAAATGTGACAATTTGTATATTATATATTTGTATTCATTATAATTTGAATATTATAATATATCAAGAATTGGGTAGGTTTTCAAGCCAGTTTTTCTTTAAGATATAAACGTGTATCAATTCAGATTGATTTTTGGGAGTGTGATTCACTTCAGACAAGGAAAGTGAAAAGTTTTAAATATAGAAAAAGATCTCATATCAGAAGCTCACGAAAAATAATTTATTAAGGCCCACAGATTGTTGAACTTGGTTGCGTCTTTTGCGATAACACGAATTATTTCTCTCATGAGGTGATATTCTTTAAAAAGTTGGATGAAAAATTATTCAATGGTTTTTATAAAGAACAGCACAAATTAAAATTTCAACTAAAAAATTTGATTTTTCAATTTTTTCAAAAAATTGAATATTTTGTTTGATTTGTTTGTTCGACAATTTCACTCGGATTGGGTCTTCATGAAAACTTTTCAAAACAAACATTTTTAAGCTAAAACTTAAAATATATCCATCATGATGCCCGAGTAACTAAAATATCCTATTTGCCATTTCAAAGAATAGGGATTAGGATATTTTAATCACTCGGGCATCATGATCGATATATTCTATAGAATTTCCTGGGTCCGAACATTTGAGAATTTGCATTCTGCGAATAAATTTGATCTACAAATTTTAATAAAAAAATTTAAGTCTGATTGAAAAATGAAATATTGAATACATAAATTAAAATTTTGTTGATCATTTTTTGTGAAAATTTGAAATATATTTTGAAAAATTAAACTTTGTTAGAAAAAACAAATATTTTATCATAGAATTATTTGTTTAATAGAAATTCAAATTTTGAGCAGCTGAAATTTTATTTGTAATTGTATAAAAATTAAATTTTTTTAACAAAAGTTTGAAATTTAACCTAAAATGTTTTTGTTAAAAATTATTTGACCAAAGATCTTAAATTTCCTCTCATAATTTCAAATTTTTGCAATTAAAATTTTTATTTCGTGTTTTCAGTGGGATTTTCATAAAAAAATTAAAATTTTGTTAAAGAATCAAAAAATTAGTTAAATAATTTAAAATTTATTTCAAAATAAACAAAACTGTACGTAAATTGTATTAAATTCAAATTATTATAATCGGAAATTGATGTCTCTAATTTTAAATACATTTTCAATTTTTTGCAAAATATTCGATAATCAAATTTCCTGATACAAATGTTATTTTAAATATCTCAATGAGTTTTTTTCAGTTTCTATCTAAATTCTCGAATTTAACTTGAGATAATCAAATGGAATTTTTAATTCCAGAGAACATTTATGTTTCCAATTTAATTTACAATTTTCTTTCTTTCTGAGTTTTAGATGCCTTTCAAAAGGTGCTAGATGGTCCGCCCTAGTCACGACGATCAGTCTTGATGAACTTGAAAATGTCTGAGACCAAAAGGAATTTAGATAAGAAGATGAATCAATTCTTGATATAAACTATATAAAAAACGGGGCTCCGCCCCGTTTTTTTTATATATATGTATATTATATGTAATATAAGATATAGGTTTATGAATGAGTTCTGTCTTTTTTCGTTATAAAAAAACCTGTAAACATAAGAAATGATAAAAAAAAACTTCTTATTTTTGCTCTCTAGCGCCAATAATTGACCAAATTTAAAAGATGGACGCGATCGAGCCTAGTTCAAAAATGAACGTTTTCGGATCATCATTGAAGTAATTTGAAGGTCAAAGAGAACATAAATTGTTAAGGACTATTTTCAATTAAACTCCTTTGTGTCTTAAAGGAATTATCTCATTTGTTTTGTCTAGAAAATTTCTGAACTTTTGTGAGAAATTTCGAGAAAATCTGAGAGAATCAGTTTTTATTTCGGACTAGCTGTATGACATGCTTTTAGTGACTTTAGTTTCATTTTATTTGTTAAAAACCTCGACAAATTCCGGACAAAAGTGGCAGATAACAAGTGTCCATCATATTCTATTACCGACTTCGAGAAATTATTATAAAATTATATGGACTGAAATAAACTGACGCGTCAGTTTAAAGTAGAAGTCGGTATTACCATCGAATAAAGTATCGTTTATTTAACTGCCGATTTTAAACTTTTTTTTTAATGCTATCATTCAAAACTTTACCTGTCTCGCTGAGCATCCGATTCATATCATTTTATAATAATCCACGAAGTTAGCATTATAATAACATGGAAACTTCTTATATGCGGCATATATAATATATACATATATAATATGCCTCTTTTTGTCCGGAATTTGTCGAGGTTTTTAACAAATATAATGAAACTACCTGGTAAAGTACGAACTGGTAAAGTCACTAAAATGGATGTAATACAGCTAGTCCGAGGTCAAAACTGATTTTCTCAGATTCTCTCGAAATTGTTTACAAAAGTTCAGAAATTTTCTAGACAAAACAATTGAGATAATTCGTCATGAAAAAATGTAAGCGACCTGGGTGAACCCGCGTGACAAAATAAAGGATTTCCTATATAGCTAAACATAACATTAGGAAAATCCGCGGAAGCATTTCGTGTCAAATTTTGAGGAGATTATTTTTTTGAAATTTTTCGACATAAATTTCAAAAATTTGGGTGCTTCTCTCATTGGCTGAAAAAAAATTGCTCAAAAGTGATTTTTGACCCCAGAAATGAATTCCTGGCGTAAAAACTACTGCAAGAAACATTATTTGTTTCTATAGGATTTTTTTTCAAAAATGGCACTTTTTGGAGTTTGAAAAATAACAAAAATCGGCATTTTTTTCACAAAATCAATTTTTTTTTGAAAATTTTGAAAACCACATACACCCTAATTTTTAGTACATGTTGTAGACTCATGATGATTGACAAAAGAAAAAAAAAAATTATCTCTTCCCTCCCGGAGACAAAAAAGTTATAGGCCTGTGAATAGTGCTATGTACGTCATTTTTATCGTTTTTTTTTCAAAAAAAACATGACTTTTAAATCATACATTCAGCTTTTTATTCAGTTTACTTAATGTGCATCATCGAGTCAATGATTTAGCAACCTGAAAAAAAAAATTATTCTTCGCTGTGGTTCGCTAAATTTCTCAGCCTTTCCTGATAGTTTCTAACTTGTAAACAACACCACAGTATTAAGCATTTAAATGAAATTTCAACCTTTGAAATGAATAAAAATCACTGTTAAAGGAGAATTTTCTGAGAAGATTCATTTTACTCTTTTCCAAATAAAATCTCCAAATTTTGCTGAAAGCTGATTGGTTGAAAAATAAAGTTGCGTAAAAGTCACTTTGACTCCGGAAATAAAACCGCAGGGTTAAAATAGACTAAAAAATACTTTTATAAAATTCCCAAAGTCAGAAAACGGGTATGAAGGGTACTCATAATGACGAAAATTATCGTTTTATTACAAAATTTAGGTATTTAGCAGTTATGTGATAGGCTATCATTCAAATAATTCAAGACCATCATCTAAAAGAAAATTTAAGGAGATTCATTTTGACCTATTTTTCAGAAATTCTGCTCCAGATCAAATCTTAAGTTTTAAAGAGGCCCAAGATCACTGGTTAGCACCGGAAATGGAGGTGCCCGAATCTCGATTTATTTTCAAATTCAATAATTTGGGGTGCTCAAAACTGCGCAGCATCGATTTTGTGAAACAGTATTAGCAACTATGGGTCTCAGATGACCACAGGTGGTGCTAGAGGCGATTCCATGATTTGGTGTGTAACAGCAACACGGTATTTAGCATTTAAAGAAAAGCTCATTATAAGAAATAAATGAAAGTCACCATAACATAGAAAAGCACCAAAATCATTGATTTAAATAATTCGAGTTTTCGGGCACCTCCATTCCCGGTGCTAAACCACGTGATCTTGGTCTCTCTTTAAACTAAAGATGTCAATCTGGAGCAGAATTAACGTTCTATCAAAAATAAAATAAGTTTGTGTTGCCGAAATAAGATTAACATTTGCTTTTGTTGAAAAAAACTAAAAAAATGATTTTTGACCACATTAAACAGCGCCACCAAGTGGTCGGAGTCAAAAAAAATTTCTACCAAAATTTCAAGCGTTAAAAACAACCCAAGATCCGAAATTTTCAAAATTCATAGGACCTTTTTTACCGGGTACTCATTTTTTAACTTATAATAATACTGTGAAAATCAGTCCAGCTCAACCCAGAAAAATCAAGATTACTTTATTTTTTTGGCAACTGGCACTCAATTTTTTTTCGACTAGCTACTTCAGTGTTAGGCTAAAACACCTATTAATGCTAGGGTGTATGTGGTCTCAAATTTTCAAAATAATTTTTGATTGAAAATTTTTTTATCGAAAATCATGATTTTTGGTCATTAGTCATTTTTGGAAAAATTGTAAGAAGGTTTTTTCTCCCAAATTCACTTATCTATCGATCCATAGGTCGATTGGGTCATTTGAAGACTTCAAAATCTGATGAATTTTCGTCATTATGAGTTACCCTTCATACCCGTTTTCTGAACTTGGAAATTTTAAAAAGTATTTTTTAGTCTATTTTAACCCTGCGGTTTATTTCCGGAGTTAAAAGTGACTTTTAAGCCAACTTCAGCAAAAATTCGAGATTTTATTTGGAAAATGAGTAAAAATGTCTCTGAAAATTTCCTATTTAACAGTGATTTTTATTCATTTCAAAGGTTGAAATTTCATTTAAATGCTTAATACTGTGGTGTTGTTTACAAGTTAGAAACTATCAGGAAAGGCTGAGAATTTTTTAGCGAAACCAACGGAAGAATAATTTTTTTTCTTCAGGTTGCTAAATCATTGACTCGATGATGCACATTAAGTAAACTAAATAAAAACTGAATGTATATTTAAAAGTCATGTTTTTTGAAAAAAAACGATAAAAATGACGTCAATAGCACTATTCACGGCCTATAACTTTTTTGTCTCCGGGAGGGAAGGATAATTTTTTTCCTTTAGTCAATCAATCATGAGTACAACATCTTCTAAAAATAGGTGTATGTGGTTTCAAAATTTCAAAAAAAATTGATTTTGTTGAAAAATGCCGATTTTTGTTATTTCAAACCCACAAAAAATGCCATTTTGAAAAAATCCTAATAAAAAAATGTTTTCTGCAGTAGTTTACGCCAGGAATTCATTTCTGGGCAAAAACATCTTTTGAGCAATTTTTTTTTCAGCCAATGAGGAAGCACCAAATTTTAAAATTTATGTCGAAAAATTTCAAAAAAATAATCTCCTCAAAATTTGACACAGAATGCTTCCTCGGATTTTCCTCAGTTTGTGCATAGGAAATCCTTCATTGTCACGCCGGGTTCACCCATCCTAATAGCGCTATGAATAACTTAAGTTGATCAAAACCAGAATTCAAAACGCTATCTTTCAACTCAAAAATTGTCTGCAAACGACTTTCAGATCAGGCGCAAACTCAAAGTTTTATTACAAACACGATGATTGAATTTTTGACCCAGCAGTGGCGGCATTTAGGTTAATTTCATCACAAATGATGAATGTCAAATCTTAATTTTGAAGAAATGATACCTTTCAGTGTAATTTCTTTTTGTGTGTTTTTTCTGAACTTTGTAGGTCCGTACTATGAACCAGCAAGAACGTCTTGATTTTCCGGTCTCAAAGTTCCACGTCGAAAAAATATAAAAAAGATTTGAATTATCTATTAAGAGCTTTTAAAAGCAGCTGCAAACACCCGTGATATTTTAGGAGATTTTAGCGATAATCAACAAACTGCTTTTTTGTTGCTTGAACAAATAATTTTTTCATGGTACAATCTATATCACATTTCTCGAATAAATTAAAAGCTTTTCACATTTTAATATAATTTCACGCTACTCCGGACGGGGCTTCAAAAATTGTCGAAATTTAAACCGCAGCTAATGCTATTTAGAGTTTTAGGCACTATTGACAGCTTGAATAAATTACTTCCTAAATTCAAAAAATTTGTAATTTTTGCGGAAACTTATTATTATCAAAAATATAATTTTTTCCGGGATTTTCCAATAATCTAAAAAAAATATTATTTATACTTATTATCAATTATAGTAATTAATAGTAATTATTATTATGGTTATTTATTAATACATATATTAATGTATATATATGAGTTTCGCCTTTTTCCAGACTTTTATTCCTTTGTTATTTTGTTCGATATTCATTTTTGTTAGTGGCCAAAAATCGTTGTGTTGTGTAGAATTGCTTTTTCAATAGAAATCTCATAATCAACAAATGGTGATAACGGGAAAAGCTTTTTTTTCAGCCTAGACTCTGATAGGTATTTGTGATAACAAAATATTTTTTTCTACAAAAAATATTGTATGAGAAAAAATTAGTCACTTAGAGGGGTGTGGTGTCGGTTATGACTAAGTTGACCCAAGGAATCTCATGGTGGCAATTATTTTTTTCAAAACAATCTAGAACAAATCTAAAATTTTCAAAATTCAATATTTTTTTTGCTTTTAACCGCATAAAAACCGGTATTCACCATGATATGAACATTTTTATGGTGAATATGCCACCCGAAAAACGATGCATGACATTAAAATTATCGGAAATGTCTAATCGATTCTAGAAATTTCAATTATTTTTAAGCCAAAATGTTAAACCTAATTATCGAATTTGACGTGCTGATTGGTTAAATTTTAATTAGCTGTAAGCCAACTTTTTGATCAATGAAATCTCAGCTTCAATTGTGGGTTTTTTTCGAACTTTTCATTTCCGTTACTTATAGTCATATTTCTAGAATTCTAGGGTGAAATTCAAAAATCCGAGACCAACATATTGACGACAATATATTCATCTACCTGAGTTCAAAAACGGTCATATTCTGAACATCCGTCTAGAGAAAACTATCACTTTGAAGACGAAAAATTGTGAAAATCGGCGTTCAAAGTGATTCTAGACAATTCAAGAGCGAAATTCAAAAAAATGGCCCCAACATATAGTAACCTTACTCTTCCTGTACTCTGTGTAAATTTTCAGACGCTTTGTATGTGGGTCTTAAAGAAGATCGATTTTGAAAAAAACCGTTTAGTGCAATAGAATAACTCACCACCTGGTGGTGTGATGTAACAAGGTTGACTTTGAGATGTGTAATCGTTAGACGAAGGCTAATCTACAAATGAGTATCCTCAGATTTTTTTACAACTGCCCTAGATTTGATCTGAGGCGTGATTGAAAGGTACAAAAAGCCGACACCACCCCCTTAATTTGTTATGCTTGTTATTGTTAGCTTTTGCTGATATTAGTTATATACTATTAGCCAAGCTTTTGAATCAGTTTGCTCTTTTATTGGAAACTTTTGAGTTTTTTGGAATTTCAATTAGTTAAAATTTACAAGCATTTTGAACATGATGAGAATTTTGGTCAAAAATGTTTTTCCGATTAAAAACACTAACTTTCGCCGTTTTTTACTTTATATTCATATTTTAAAAGAAGTTTCTATGGTGAAAATTTCGGTACGAATGGAAATTCGTAAAAATGTGTAAAGTATGAGATCGGATCGGTTCCGATTTGCTAAGGTGCCGACTCTTCCTCTAAAATATCCCCGACACAATGTTTGAAACTGAGTGTCGCCTGACTTATAGACTATAGCTCTATATAGTTATAGAATTTAACATAGCCTATAATATAGCACCTCTTCAAATATAAATCAAGATTTTTAAGCTAAATTAATAAGAATCTAATGCCGAATTATTAGTTTTTTTGTTCAACGTCATTGATTACCAAAACTAAAGTAAGATAAACACACATTTTTCTATAAAAAAAATTGAAAAATTATAATTATTAAAGTACGCGCTAAAATTTTTGCACATATATGTTTTGAAATAAACCCAGAATGGTGAATTTAACCAAATCTATTTGTTTAAATATAGGGATATCCCTTTATCACACTTTGCTTAGATGCGTAGCCAAATAGGAGAATCAATAGAAGATTACATATAAAAATCGACGTGACTACGCATTCCAAGCAAAGTGTGATAAACGAATATATCAGCGATGATTTTGATAATTAAGTTTATCAATATTTCTTAAATAAATGAAATATTTTACATGCCTTTTTTCTATTGTTGGTATTCATTCAATTCAATTCAATCATTCAATTCATTTTCATTGCTCCAAATTTCAAGACATTTTTGTTTCTCTTTTTTAATGCAAAAAATAATATTTTATGTATTCTGTCAAATAGTGACTTGTCAAGAAATACGTTCACCCTTCTCCGAAAATCGCGAGGAAGACTTTTAATAAAGATAAGCTTATCAGAAATTCTACTACAAAACTATTTAATAGAAACAAAGCCAGTCTTCGGCTCACCCAAAGCTTATCGAGTCTAGTGATTTCTTTATCGCCACGAAGCCTCATATATATAAACGAGATGTTCGCTATTCTCAAACATAAAATAAAGAGTTTTTGTCTTTTTCGTATTATCACGCTTTTTCCAATGTGTTTATAAAAAGTAAATAACCGTGCTGGAACCGCCCAATCAGAATTTAAGGTTTTTATTAAATAAAATGTGGCAGCAAGGTTTGGAAGAGATTTTTATCGCCTGTTAAACCGAAAGATTTGCGTGGTTTTTCTTCCCCTTTTTTTCTCTATCATTTATTTAAACCTACGCGCATGAAAGGCGAACGAAATGACTCATATTTACAAGCCTGCTCCAAACGTGTTATGAAAATTTGACCCAAATATTTTATCATGCGCTGCTTCAATTACTAATAACAAGAAGTTTAAACGTCACGTGTGAACCGATATGATTATTACATAACATAATTGAATTATTAAAGAAAAGAAATTTAGACATCACTAAGTTCATAATGAACCAATAAGATACTTCAAGTGGGAAACAATATTTGCTTCTTTCACAATTTGTGTCAATTTGACCAAAAACTATTCATTTATTCAAAATAATGTTTGGTCCGTTTCAATTGAAGTAAGGGGGCAGCAGCGATATGGCAGACTGGCGTCAATTTAACTTACGAATTATCTTTTACATCAGACAAACTTATCAACTACCCAAAAATAATTATATGTCTATACTGAAACAAGAAAAAACGCCTTAAGATGGTTAACGCAGTCGATTGCCGTAATCGTTGACATATTCTGATACAAAAGTGTATTTTTTATTCCAAGAATTCGAAATTAGAATTTAACCCGCTTTGATATTTTTTTATGAGATTCTCACAATGAATTAACCAAATTGTCTGAAATTTTTCAAAATATCGACTTTTAAAACTAGATTGCATCGCTCCCATTTCGAACTGAGATCGGCCGAAGACAAACAAAATATAATTTTGAGCTCTCCTTAAAGAGTTGAACTCCGCTTCATACAATTAGCTGTAAAGTCCCAGTGTGACAAATATTTTCGATCGAAAACATCAAAAGACGAATAAAAAATTGTTTGAAGGATTAAGAATAAGAATTAAACTGTCATGGCCATAAATTTTATGTCAAAATGAGAGCGTTCTAAAAATGAAGGACGTTTTTTCTGAACACTTTTGTCTCACAAAACTGAACGAGGAATAAAACGAATTATTATAATGTTTTTAAACTCCACTCACTGATGCAAGAATTTTCAAGGAACAAAACTGACTTTTCAAAATTTAATCCGACCTATACTTTCAACACATGGGATTTCAAGTTGTGATGCGAAATTTAAAAAAAATCAAAAAAAAAAACAACTGAAATACAAAACCAAAAAAATTATGAATTATACTGTATGATTGATGAAACTCGATATAGCAATAATTAACCCTAACCCTACCGATAATATTTCTCTTTATAAATAATCTCTCTTGAAGTTAATCAATCGCAGTTTTAACCTCTGATTTAGTATTTTTTGAATATTTTTCATTACGATCGTTTTTTGAATGAACACACAATTCGGCTGGGTCCTGATTTTCGGTCTCAGCGTGATAACGGACGCTTTACCCAATTCACTCCAGCTGACAAATCGCCCCTTCCGAATGCTCTCTATCACCTGTCGAATGATCTATATATAATCTTATTTTTTTTTGATAATTATGATATTAAAAAATGGACGATGAAGATGTTATTTTTTTTGAAAACAAATTTCCTATCTTTCCCTCAAACTTCAATCCATCAACTCACTCTTCACTTCCGAAACGTCCTACTAGGCAGAAAAACATCCCTCAACGCCAAAAAAAGAAGTCAAAAAATTCGAAACAGTTATTTTTTGTAAACGCAATGGAATAGTTCGCGATGTTTTGATTCATGTGATAAATGTAAAGCACTGTGCAAAAATTCATGCCAAAAAAACTTTTGCTCAACTTGGTTGAATCATCTCTTGAAACCTCCCAGAGAGTGATTTTATTCTTCAATATTTATTCCACCATCTTCATTTAATAAAACAATGTAATAAAATGAATCGAACCAAATTATTTGCGCCTTTTTGTTCCTTTACGGCCTCAAATCCAGTTGTAGTTTATAAATATACATAATCAAACTGGTCATTTCAGAGATTTAATCTGAAACAATATAATTGTTTATCTTTTTGAGCGAAAGAAACTTAGAGAAAAAACGAGAAATTTTTTGAAAAAAATTAGAGTTTACAAAAACTTCGTTATCCAATAATACTAATCAAGGAGAATAATTTTGAAAAAATGCTCCAGTTAAGGTAATTATTTAATGTTTCAATATGTAATTAAAATACATCATTTGGAAATGTCTGAGTTTTATATATAGAGACAGAAATATCGAAAATGTGACTTTTATAGCTAAAGGAGTGTCGCCTTTTGAGCCCTTTTTGGAAATTGAAAACAATACTATTAAAAAAGACAAGTGTGAAGAATATTGGTTTGAACTTGCTTAAATAAGTCGTAACTTTGAAGATCGGATGTGTGATAGTATTTTATGAGAATTTTAGATTTTTTGAAAAGGGCTTGTAACAATTTAAAAGTACAATAAGTGTAATGTGTGTAATGGTTCA
>SCLH01002335.1:48196-93797 GCA_004367855.1 Oikopleura vanhoeffeni
AGAAAAAAATATTATTTTTCTCCCGTCAAAAAAAAGACGGGAGAAAAAAATTATTTTTTTCTCCCGTCTTTTTCGATAGACGGGAGAAAAATAATATTTTTTTCTCCCGTCAAAAAACGGGAGAAAAGACCCCCAACCTAATATTTTCATGTATATTTTGAATTTCTGAAGACTTACTGTGATTTTTTTTAACTCGGATACGCCAGTTTCCAAGTTCTTCAAAGCAGTTTGACTGATTTTGATTTCTGAATTTTCTTTGCAATTTAACGCACTAAGATATTTGTTATGGAGGTGTAAATTATCCGAAATTCACGAATAACACCATGCAGCATGGTCCATGCTTTAGCTCTTCGGAGATATCCCTTTATCACTTTTTGGTTAGAATGCGTAGCCACTACTCCTTTCAACGTGTGATTTTAACATTGTGGCTACGCATTCTAACCGAAAAGTGATAAGGGCATATAGAAAATCCTGCCTTTGCGTCGAAATTTATTACTACATTGTACGTCACAAGAATGGAAAGTGACCAATGAAATCACTGGATTTCTCGATTTGTGACGTAGTGAAAAAATTCGGCAGGGTTTCGATATGCACTACCATACTAATGTGTAATATATTTTTGCAATTTTTTTATTAATTATGAGTCGATTCGAGACAAAAATTCTTAGGTGTTAAAGATTTTGTAATTTGAAAAATCTTAATTGCATACTTTAAAATTTACATGAATAACAATACAGTATGATGTACTAATTAAAGAAAGTGTTTATTTTACGTATTTTCGTATACATGTATGAACAGGCAACCCATCGTGCAAAATTTTATGATTTAAATGACGGTATTCACCTATGAATGCGAACAGAAATCTAGGAGCCAAAAAATCAGTTAAGATATACAAATATACAGTACATACAGATATATTAATATACATATAAATTTCAAAAATCGGCGATATTGAGCATTTTCGGCGATATTAGAACATTCGGCAATATTACGCGATACTGGCACATTCCGCAATATTGGCACTTAAAATTTTGGAATTGCGTAGGTTTTTTCGATGATATCGGGTCCCCTATCTAAACTGATAAAAATTGAATAGATACCGTTATTACTTCAGTAGTTTAAAGCAGGTGAAATTATTGTCAGAATAAAATTGATAAACGCTTGAAAATAATAAAGTTTAAATAAATTTCATTTCAAAATTTTTTATTTGAGACAAAATATAAGCACCATAATAAGTTGTATGAAAATGAAGAATAAAAAGGTTAGCGTATTATTAAAATCGTTAATATTTAACAAATTCATCTTCAGTCGATATTTCGGTTATAGCTACCACCCATTCCGAGTTAATTAAGTTGTATCTTTGCTTGATACTTTGCTTTTTGTTTAGAATAATTAAAACATGTTTGTAAAATCACTGAAAATTGAATTTTTACTGTTAATTGCAGATATTGCAGGGGAAAAAATGTGTTACATCAAAATTGGCATTTTGAGCGTTAAATTAAAGGTCAAATTGGTGTATATAACGATATTTAATTAGCATTGTGATCATTATGATGTTCGTATATTGAAAAAGATTCCGTGGCCAACCGATTATAAACAAAATTTTCAGAGCCACCGTGCCTCGCCATTTAACACCTCGCCAAATTAATATGATAATAAAAAATTTGAGAATTTTCAAGTAATTTGGTTTTTGAGTTTAGTTTAGTTCATTTAGATAGCCAAACCAAAACTGTGTATTATAATCGATCAGAAAATTGATATAAGTCAGTATCTACAAAATAATAAAGCTTAAGGGGGTACTCAACGGTTTTTGAACTTTTAGATCAGCGCTCAGAATAAAATAGAACAAGTTATGAAAATTCTAAAAAGACTTATGTGCAGATCTATCTTTCTGCTCGCGATTGTAAGTAAAAAAATATTTTTTGAGCACCACAGCAGCAGGTGGAGGGAGAATTCTAGAAGACTAATTTTTTTTAAATGCCTTTTTTTCTCAAAAACGGCTGGATAGAAATTTATAAAATCTTGTATTAATAATGACTTGTACTTGGTCTATAATAGCAGGAAAGATTTTCAGAAATTTCAATCGGACTTGTTGTAGAATTATGAAGAACCGTTTTTGTGAGATATTACAATTTAAAGCTTAATTTTCTCAAAAACTACTTGGTACTTTTTTTTTTAAATTGAGCGTTAGTTGGGGAAAATTGTCGTCTTCATTTTTGGTGAAATATATTTTCTCGGAATATGCTCCTATTTATATAAAATTGCATTTTAGTTCAACCGGATGTCAATTTTTCAGATTTCTAGATAAATAATGTTGATCCGATTAAGTTGAAAAGATCACCAAATGAAAGCTGATAGTCTACTGAATAAAAAATCTGCTAACGTCAAGTGGAAATTTTGATCTGTTATATTCTAGAATCATGAAAACGCGAAAATTTAAAATTAAAACGAAATTTTCTCGATAACGACTCGGAAGAAATTTTTTTAAAATTCAGCATTAGTTGGGGAAACTTCATTTCTGGTGAATTAATTTTTTTCAATGTATTCTCTTATTTATAGGAATTGCATTTTTCTTCAACCGAAAGTCAGTTTTTGGAATTTCTAGAAAATTATTTTTATCCGATTGTACCGAAAGTACCCTCAAATTGAAGCTCCTGCAAAACTAAAGTAGACTGTGCTAACCATTTTTACTTAGTTTCAGCATTTTTAATTAAAGTTAAGGTTTATCTATTTTTCCAAAAAATATTTAAAAAAAATTTGAAAAAACTCGAAAATTTTGAGAAAAATCTGAAAATTTTTTGATCAGTGGACTCTCAGCTTCAATTTGGTGGTACCTTTGTACCGATCAGACAAATTTTTTTCGAACTTTTCGTTTCCGGTTCACTTATAGTCAAAGTTCTAGAATTCTAGGATAAAATTCAAAGATCCCAGCCAAACATATTAACGACACTTAATTTATCTACCTGAGTCAAAAAAACGGTCTTATTCTGAACATCCATCCAGGACAAATATCACTTTGTAGACGAAAAATTTTAAAAATCGGCGTTCAAAAGTGATTCTCGAAAGTACAAGAGCAAAATTAAAAAAAATAGACGAAACATATCAGTAACCTTACTCTTCACGTTCTCTGTTTAAATTTTCAGGCGCTTTGTATGTTAAGCCTAATAGAAGTATAACTTTGAAAAAACGCTTGGTTGTTCTAGAATTGACTCAGCACCTGGTGGTGTGATGTAACAATTTCGAGTTTGAGATGTGTTATCATCAGACGAAAAATAGATCTCCAAACGAGTATCCTCATATTTTTGACAACTGTCCTAGAATTGTTCTGAAGCGTGAATGAAAGGTACCGAAAAGCGACACCTACCCCCTTAATTTGACAAATGATGTTCGTGGTTGGGAAATTCTCGAATTTGTTTTATGATATGACCAGAAGTGCATTATTAAGAAGTACTTATTTTGCTACGAATTAATTTACATGCTAGTGATAAGTTTTGATTAAATATTTAATTTATGACTTTGAGAGAATACATGTCCCCCATGTTGCTGATGAGAGAATGACCGAAAAGGTCAGCTAAGACCGGGAATCGAACCCGAGTACGTCTCGTACAAATCATGATCGTTTTGAGTGCTTTAACCACTAAGCTATCTCAGCACACATATGCAAGCGTATATTCTCGCATATTACTCGCGCGCAGCTGTATTCGAGCCGTCTCTATCGGATACCTCAATCCGAATACAGTTCGCTCACTAACAACTCTCCCAGACTACAAGCTCGCTAACTCAGTCCTTAACGCTTTCGGTCCACATATGTGGCCTACTCATGACTTACTAATCGCATGTGGCGCCCTCTGGTGGTCGGTTCCATGAAGTGGCCGACAGACCTTTGAGGTGTGGAGTGCACGAACTCTCAAGCTTGGTTCTACCCATAGCTCTATACCTAAGTCGATGCAGTACCTGATCGTGATAGTAGCTTATCCGAATCTCCTGATCAAGGACGTTTGTACGTTGTTCGNGTATTTATTCAGATTTAGTTAGTTATCCTGTTTGCCCCGCAGCGCCCTCATTCAAATAAATTCTTCGCTTATTATTTTCCCCGCTGCCAAACTTAAATTGGCCATTTCATTTTATAACCCCCAATTTGCTCTCATTCAAAACATCAACGAAATTGGGCCCGGATATTAACAAAAGTGTGAACAAGGGATATACGAATGTGTTTTGGGCAGTTAGGACATTTTCAACTTATGTATTTTTTAAATTCTTTAAATTTTGTTTATGTGTGGGTTTATCTTATGACCCCACTTTTGCCCAAAAACTTTTTTAAATGACAGTAGGGTGTCACCTCCAGATTTGGCTGAGAAAAAAGTATAAAATAAGCAATTTCTCTTAAATCCATTTTTTCCTTTAAGAACTTAAGTTAATTTGGACAAAAAAATTTGCTTATGAAATTTAAAATTTTTAACTCTCTTGTTTCTAAAATGACCAAACTAGTCACCGATGACCAGAAAACTGGCTGTCAAACAAGAAGTTTCCAGTGTATAATATACTGGAAACTTCTTGTTTGACAGCCAGTTTTCTGGTCATTCGTGACTATTTTGGTTATTTTAGAAGCTAGGGAGTTAAAACTTTTAAATTTCATAAGCAAATATACTGTATATTGTTTGATTGAAAACTCATTTATCATTCTTTAGGCACCATAATGTTTTATTTAAAATAATACTATAAGGGTAGATAAATAGAATGATAAATGTTGGAAGATCGAATAAATCCTGAAAGTTCCATCTATCATTCTTTAGGCACCATAATGTTTTATTTAAAAATATACTATAACCGTAGATAAAAAGATTTATAAATGTTTGAAGATCGATTAAATCCTGAAGGTCAGTCAAAAAAGAAAGTTGTTACAAGACAAGTAAACTGATAACATATTAACAAAATAATCAAGTTATATCAGCCCATAGAGCAATCAATGTTGTATATGATATACAGTATATCATATACATCATATGGATTACCGGACCTCAGAGTACAAATCCTAAATATTTGAATGATACAAACAACGCAAGATATTAGCACCCAATTAAAACCGTTGATTGCGGAATAGGCCAATTTCATTGGTCAGGTTGAGAAAGGATCAACAAATACAGTACATGTTAATTATGACGGCACTTCAAACGCTCACGCGTTTTCATTTCTGAATAAACAAATGTCGGCGATATTGAGTGTCCGGACATGACTCCGTGTATGAGACAAAAACATGTTTGTTCCAATAACCGGAGAACACTCCAAGTACCTCTTTTATCTTAAATTGGCCTCAAACTTTTGAAATTTTATTATTTAATTTCGTTGATCCTTAAAGGTATTTCAACTTTTTTTAATTTAGCTGATGTGAAAAAACAATATAATTTTTACACAAATTAGTGCAATCGTTTTGTTTGCAAATAACATATCGGATAAGAAGCCTACGATATGGCTTCCATCGGTCTCTTTCCTGCTCATTTTCCGATGAACAAAATAAAAGCAACCGCTGGCAAAATTTCAAGTCTTGGAGTACAATTGTTATATAGACCAGATCAAATAAAAAAATAAACTTAAAAAATTTGGAACTACAATCATTAAACCTGTCCTTTTTTCCAAATATTTCTCTTCAAAATATTGACCAATAAACGTTTCAGTTGAAAAATATCAACTTTTGATTTTTTCTACCAACTTTTAGGATTCAACTAAAGTTTCCCGACCGTTTAAAAAAACAAGCCAAAATTAATTGAAGAAAAGTTGGCCAGAAAATCGCTGGTTAAAAAATACTTATCATTTCTGTCAGCGGGCCCTGCCGCAGGCTGATAATGTGTTTGTCTTCGATCCAATGCTAATGAGATCAACAATAAACACACTTTGCAAATAAACTCACCGAAAAGTTTAACGTCCCTTGACACACTGAAAATGTCCCTCAAAATGTGTTTGTTAATTGACGAAAACTTATAGGTCTGCCAATCTACAAAGACAATACTATTTTGTTAAATAATGATTTATAAACAATAAAAAACCGAAGTTTAAATACGAAAATATGAATACCTTGAAAATTATGCCCAAAAATCATGGAAAAACTGCCTTTTTTATTTTCTACGAGTATATTTTGTTGTCAAAAATTCTATTCTATAATAAAATAGAATTTTAGACGATAAAAAATAGTCGTAGAAAACTGTCCACTGTCCATAAAAGTCATTCAATAAATGCAAATTACAAACAAAAAATATAAAAAAAAGTCAATTTTCCATGATTTTTGGGCATAATTTGCAAGGTATTCTTTTTTTCGTATTTAAACTTTGTCCCTCATAGACCGTCCCTCATGGAAATCTAAGGTTTCAGTTAAAAAAAATATTGCAATAAAGCAAGTTTTGTGTTAAAATAAGATCAAACTAACTATAAATCTTGGGGCGATTCACTAAATAGTGTATTTTTGCGATACTTAGATTTGTGTAGTGCAGCTAAATAAAAATTATAGAAAAAACTTTAGTGCGAAAAATTACAAGGCGTCACGTTTAATTACGTGCACTAACTTGTGGTTGAGAATCTCAACTTGAGATGATTTTATTTCAAAATAACTAACTTCTGGGCGAGGCGGCCAATCACGATGCATCGCGATGCGGGTGGGAGACCGAATTGAGAACGATTTCGAACCTTTCGTCATAAAATTAAAATATATCCTGAAAAATTACACTATAAATTTCACGATATCGACAATTTGTATTAGAAATAATGGAATAAACCGCAAGGGGATCAGATAATTATACCCAGATAATTATAATCAGATCATTATAATAATAATTATCATCTCAACATAAGAGAAATAATGACGTCAGGCTTGAAACCGTCTTCATAGTATCATAAAATACAACATTTGAATTTCGGCTTTTCCAAGGCCTTAAAAATTTTAAATTGTTACAAGAAATCTTTGACGCTCACTTATCTATAAAAAACGTAACATTTTTATTTTTACAAATTTTTAAGTATACCACATTTTCTAGTTTGACGTAATTGGAATCAGCTTTCAAGTATTTGTTACCTGCATCTTTGACAGATAATTTATTTCACCTTAACCTGCNACTATAACCAAGTAACTACTGTATTACAAATAGGATTTTGTACCGAAGAAATTTGCGAAAAAAATAAAATTATTAAGTTTTTAAGTATATATCGAAAATGATGTTTATGTGTCGTATTTTATACCTATGGCACACAAATAGAAATCTTGTTATTTCATTGGTTCTGTAAATAGCATCCTGTGATTTCATTGATCACTTTCTCTACTTGTGACGTACTGATTAAATACGACACAGAGGAATCATTTTCGATATCACAGTAATATATTACAGTAATTATTACTCTTAGACAAGATAAATGATGCAAAGTGATTTTGAAAGAAACTAATAAAAATAAATTTTTGGCTTCGAATTATTCTTTCAATTTTTGTAATTGAAAAATGAAATAAAAATTTTTCTAATAATTTTTATCCTACGGATTTTTCAGAACATGAATAAAAAGTACAAAATTCTTTAAAAATTTTTTTCAAAAAATGAAAAATAATATGAAAATTTTTGGAAAATCAATATTCATAATGTTTAATTGCCCATAACATTTTAAAACTATTTTGCTTGATTTTATGTTTTTGTTGATGAAAAATACTTGAAAACAAATTTTGTTGATATTGGAGTCATATTACAAAATAGAAAATTTTTTTCATATGTTTGAAACGTCCATGTTTTTTCCAGTTTGATATTTCAGTGTCATATTTCAAAATGTGGTATTTAAAAACTTTACCTCATATGTAATTGTTATAATAACAATTATGCCAGTTGTTCAAGAGTGCATAACAGTGATACTGCTAATTTTGGTGTTGCATGTTAAAACTTCAAAATATATAAATATCTAGAATTCCTTTTATTTAAACAACGATTTTTATTCAACAATAAATTAGTTTGACAGTGAATGAAATTGAGTATATCCCGTATCCCAAGTCACCAACTGCCCGCCAGTCAACAGGCACAATAAATTATTTCCACTTTTATCAGCCGGATAAATCGTCATTGGCGGAAAAGTGGCTCCATTTTCGACCCAATTGACAATTTCTTCGTACAAATCTGAATAATTTCTCCGCAAGTCAACGCCTCGCACCCTAAGCTGCTGTTGGATCGTAGAAAAAGCAATCAATCGGTCATTTTTCGACTCAATTTTCTTCTCATTTGATGTCTGGGTTATCAGGGGCTAAATACGATATTGTCAGAGGCAGTGGGTACACAAAGTAGAAGTCGGGTACACAAAGTTAAACTTCAATGCTTTCAACCTTTGAAGGGTTCGGAGTTGGAATAGATGGAATAGTCATTCGGGACCCGCTGGAAATGAAGGAGGAGTTAGTGCGGTACGGGCGATTGTAGAAAATGCGCTCTTTTTTACCAATGTCGATTTTCACGTCCAGAATTATTTCATCTAAAATTAGCGTTATGAAAATACAAAATATGAGATTTTATCGGAATACACACTCGGATAATTGATTTATAAAAAATTTAGAAATATCACTTCAGAATTTTAAGGAGGTGGTCAGGTCTGATTTGCAATTTTGCAGAGCTATTTCAAGAAAATCTGAACCTTGAGCAATAATTCAAAAGCCTACCTCGGTATAGAATGCCTATTTGTAGACCTAGCCCTAATCTTCTGAAATCAAAGGTCAGACTCAAATTTTGATGACTACACCAATCGGCACATAGTCGTAACAGGACGTCATTTCGCGAAATTTCAAAATCTATCTCTAATAAACTGACGATTTTTGACCGTTTTTCATAATTTTTGGCTTAAAAATCTATCTCCTCCGAGGTTTGATTTCAAAATAGGACCAATTTTTTAAAAAGTACACCTTGTTGCATTTTAACAGATTGCAGTGGGGTTTTTTTTAAATTTTGATGCAAACTTGAAAATATGATTTTTCGAAAAAAAAAATCGAAAAAAAATGTGCNATTGTTGCTTGATTTTATTTTCTCGTTGGTGAAAAATACTTGAAAACTAATTTTGTTGATATTGGAGTCATATTACAGAATAAAATATATTTTTTATATGTTTGAAATGTTCATGGAATTACCTACAGTATACGATGCAATATGATCCCTTACAGGTTTTTTCTAATTTGATTTTTCCGTGTCATATTTCAAAATGTTGTCTTTAAAAAACTTTACCCAAAACAATTATGCCAGTTGTTCAACAGTGCATAACAGTGAAACTGTTGATTTTGGTGTCGCATGTAAAAACTCAACTTCAAAATATATAAATATCTAGAATTCCTTTTATTTAAACAACGATTTCTATTCAACAATAAATTAGTTTGACAGTGAATGAAATTGAGTATGTCCCGTATCCCAAGTCACCAACTGCCCGCCAGTCAACAGGCACAAAAAATTATTTCCACTTTTATCAGCTGGATAAATCGTCATTGGCGGAAAAGTGGCTCCATTTTCGACCCAATTGACAATTTCTTCGTACAAATCTGAATAAGTTCTTCGCAAGTCAACGCCTCGCACCCTAAGCTGCTGTTGGATCGTAGAAAAAGCAATCAATCGGTCATTTTTCGACTCAATTTTCTTCTCATTTGATGTCTGGGTTATCAGCGGCTAAATACGATATTAGCAGAGGCAGTGGGTACACAAAGTAGAAGTCGGGTACACAAAGTTAAACTTCAATGCTTTCAACCTTTGAAGGGTTCGGAGCTGGAATAGATGGAATAGTCATTCGGGACCCGCTGGAAATGAAGGAGGAGTTAGTGCGGTACGGGCGATTGTAGAAAATGCGCTCTTTTTTACCAATGTCGATTTTCACGTCCAGAATTATTTCATCTAAAATTAGCGTTATGAAAATACAAAATATGAGATTTTATCGGAATACACACTCGGATAATTGATTTATAAAAAATTTAGAAATATCACTTCAGAATTTTAAGGAGGTGGTCAGGTCTGATTTGCAATTTTGCAGAGCTATTTCAAGAAAATCTGAACCTTGAGCAATAATTCAAAAGCCTACCTCGGTATAGAATGCCTATTTGTAGACCTAGCCCTAATCTTCTGAAATCAAAGGTCAGACTCAAATTTTGATGACTACACCAATCGGCACATAGTCGTAACAGGACGTCATTTCGCGAAATTTCAAAATCTATCTCTAATAAACTGACGATTTTTGACCGTTTTTCATAATTTTTGGCTTAAAAATCTATCTCCTCCGAGGTTTGATTTCAAAATAGGACCAATTTTTTAAAAAGTACACCTTGTTGCATTTTAACAGATTGCAGTGGGGTTTTTTTTAAATTTTGATGCAAACTTGAAAATATGATTTTTCGAAAAAAAAAATCGAAAAAAAATGTGCTCCGATTTTTTCGAAGGTAAGCTCAAAAGAAAGCCAGTGAAATACTGAACATAAGATTTGCTTATGTCAAGCAAATATTTTGAAGTTTTATTGGTCAAATATAAACTAACAATATGTTTTGACTAAATTCTGAAAAAAATTCATCGAAAAAAATCAAAAATACGCGAAAATTACGAAAATATTTCTTCGGGGATTTGATCGGAAATGGATTTTGTTGACATCCCGAAAAAATTTGGTGCACTCTGATTGCATCTCCCCTTTAAGTCCCCGAATAGTTTAAAAATACAATTATTAGTTAAACAAAAAAAAAATTCTTTCACCGCTCAAAACAGCTTCCCCGATTAGTACTGTACAATCCATTCAGAGGGCACCGCTTATTTCACGCAAACGATTCGTTAGTTTTCCCTATCATGCTGAAAAGACAGCCAATCAGAGCCTTCCGTTACTACCACGCTTATAACGGTGCCCTCTGAGTTGGTAGTAGTTATCAAAGTGAACCAATTGTTAGTGCAAACCTCAACTTTTTGCTAAGTAGAATAAAATTTACCTTCTGTCCTGTATTTCGATGCAATTTGCTTCATATCATGATCCAAATCACCGACGGAAATAAATATTGGGGGTATTGCTAAATCTTTCAAACCGCCCTAAAAACAAATAATTATATATTTCGTAAATTATAAAAGTAAATCAAATCTACTTCTATCGTCTAATTTGCATGAAATATAAAAATCAAATAAAAACTTGTAAAAATGACTCAGCATTCGCAATGGTGGCAAATTGAATTCTAACAGCTCCACGGCCAAATCGATCCACAGATTTTAAAGCTTAAATTTTGGTTTGAAGATGAAAAATATCAGATGACTTTCAGAGGGTTGTCAGTGAAAGGTCAAAAAATCTAAAATTTCAATATTTTGAAAATAAAGAAGAATTTTACTAAGAATCTTCGCAACAAAATTTTTTGTTTCTTACGGTTCTTTTTCAAACAAAAAACTCAGAATAACTTATTTTGAAATAGGCCTTTTTCGTAAAAATTGTTCGTTTATCGTTATGGCTCTGTAAATCCAAATGAAATTCTAATTTGATTCTGACTCTACAAAAATAATTGACCAAACTAACCATACCAATATGCGGGTTTTTAAGAACCCAAACTTGATTGCTAAAGCGTGGGCGTGATTGGATGGCTACTTAATTTTAATAAGTATAAGGTTTATGCAACTCAAAAAAAGTATGAACTTCTATTATTTTTACCGGTGATTCATTGTCGCAATAGAAAAATCCAAAATAGCTACCCTAAAAGTATTTTTAATTAAATCAAAAATACCTCACGTTTGACAAGTTTGAATTTTTGAACTGTGACCAGGACTCGTTCTCAAAAAAACTTCTGGAAAATACAGGGTTTAAGATCTTTACCTCTTTTTTTTTCCAAATTGATAAAATTTGAATTCTGCCGTTTTGATTGGTTGAATCTAAGAAAGACGTAGGTTTTTGCGAAAATTAATCGTTTTCATAAGCCGATAGCAATTTTACCAATTTGGAAAAAAGAAGGTAAAAATCTTACACCCTGTAGATTATTTGATTTTCAATTCATCAATTGAAAAAGATGACCGGTAACGTTGAGCCAATGAAAAAAACCTATTTTTCACAGATTTCAGTGTTTTTTTTCGAAACCATTTCCTATTTTACTTAGTCCATCAAGAGCCACGTGATCATTGTAAATTGTCCTTAACACTTGTTTTGCTACAGAAACAGCTTTGGCATAAATACACTTTTCCTTATGTTTCAGCCAATGTTCTTGGCGACAATGTCGTGAACAATAAAACGTGAAACAATAATGGCAAGATTTATATGTCATTTTAGCTTCTTTCAGCGATGCTTTTCAGCGTTTCTTTAATATATTTTTGGTATTATAGCAAAGCGGATGATGCTATTCACGAGATAATGCTTGATTCTGAAAAACACGTGGAGCAAATTTATTCTGAGACCAAAAACCCGTTAACCCTTGGAGGCATGAAAGAGGTCCGGTCCTAAACAAAACCTTGACATGGATCAAAAATGAGCTTGACGTCCAATTATTCATACTTGGGAAGTTTAGAATTATTTTTCGAACTGAAACTTTCAAATGTGACTTTTATTTCCAGAACGTGTTTTTCGAAAAAACCTTTTTGGTGTTCTTCCAAATTAAGGACATTTTGTTGATTTTTAAACCATTTGAGCTTATTGTGAAATTCACAACTATTGGATAATTCTGTAGTTAACCCCCACCTGCACGAGATGTCCTACCCCCACCTGCACGAGAGTGTTTCAGAACACACACATAGTTAGGGAGCGCACCGGTAAAACTAACGAGAGAACTACAGTAGTTAATACAAATTCTTTGACCTCACGGGGCCCCTAACCCTCACGGGGGTTGTTGACTCAAAAAAAACCCATTCCGGGCACAAGAAAAAGTTTTCGGCCATCTAGTGGTCAGAAACTGACTTTTTAAAACGCCCATTTAGAGCACTGACTTTAATTATGAGCATACAAAACTCCATTTACTTGATTTTTCAGAATTAGGGCCGTTGTCACAATAAAATTTGCTACCTTGTAGATCATTATCTTGTTACAGTACTGTATTAACTGCATTAATCAAATAACTGCATTAAACAAAAAATTGCATCCAAATAATGCATTTCCGGTCTGATGAGAAATTTCTAGAACTCACCAAAAATCTTGAAATTAAAAATAAGGGGAACTATCGGGGGTCTGTTTCGATACTCCGCCGGCCAAAATGACACTTCCCCAAAATATTTTCGGTCTCTGTGTTCTGAAACACGCTCGTGCAGGTGGGGGTTAAGATTAATTCAAACAAGTCGAAAAATTTTTGGGAAAACGAGTCAAGAAGTTATTAAAAATTTTGCTTAAAAATTCATTTAATTTGAAAAAAGTGCAACTTGTTCGAGATTTACAATGTTGTTAATTTGACTGAAATTTTTCTTATGAAATAATTGAAACGGTCCCTTTTTGGTCGCATGCTGTGTTTCTACACTGAAGAATTGGCTCTTTTGCCGAAATCATGAACATTCTCCCATGATTTACTTTTTCAATGATTTCGTCCGGTTTTGCTTTAGCAGGTTTACTTATCAAAACTGGCCCGGGATCGGACTCCCTTGATGATTGACTAGAATGACCAATTGAAGAATTTTTAGTATATAATTTTGTGTTCCCATAGTGACTGAGCAGGATTGATGAAGCTTTTTGGCCAATATTTGTCGGTTTTCGAACAGAGTTTTGAGGTGGAGGTTGTTCCGTTCGTTTAACAGGAGGATTAGTGAAGTTTGAAGATAAATTGTCGTAAATGCTTTCGGCTACACTCGATTTTGAGCCACTATGTGACTGTTGATAGTTCTCACAAAATATATCAGAATTTAAAGTTTGATAAATTCGCTTAATTGCAAATCGAAATTTCTCAAAAAAAATTTTTATAAATAATTGTTAATTTTTTTAAATCCTGAAATTTTTATAATTTCGTTGCCTCAAATAATTTCATCGATATTTTCAATTTTTCTTACATTCTGAAATAATCTGTGTCATGGACATTTTTCATAGAAATTAGCAAATCCTTGAAATTTTTTCATGAAATTTTTCTTATTTTCGTCATACTGAAATAATAACTAAAAATTTAAAAAATTCATCATTGATTTCAAAATGAGAACTGTTCCTTAATAAAGCTTGATGAAAGTGCCGAATTATTAGTACCGGTATAATTCCCGTTTCCAAATGGATTTTGAGCGGGTGCAATTTTTTCAATCGGAGTTGAAAAAGTTCGTTTCTTCATAGGTTTACCAGTTGATCCAAATAAAGCCTCGTGCGCCGAAACATTTTTTCCAGCCGTAATTTTTAAGCGCTCTTTTGGTAAACTAAAAAAATGATTTAAAAAAACTTAGACTCACACACGTTAAAATCAATCAAATTATCGTTTCCCGATTACCTTTTAGATCTTGGTACCGAATTTTGAAAACTTTCAAACTGTTCCAATATATCTTCGTCAGACGTGATTGGTTTTATGGGATCTTCAAAGCCTAAAAGTTCCCTCCTATGGGATTTTTGCCTTACAATTGTATTCAGTTCTTTTGCGAAAATTGGGTTGAATTTATCGCGAATTTCTTTAGGTATATTGTCCATGCTTTTGACTTCACTCTCTGGTAAATCTTTAAACTCTTTTGTGGTGGGAAGATCATAGCCAACAGATCGAGATCGTGATGGGGCATTTTGCTTTAATCGACCTGAAATAAATAATTTACACTCGATTAGTGAGCAAACTAAGATATAAAAAAAATCTGGTGACCGGAGTTGATAATCTGAAAAATTGATAGTTAAAAATTTAGTTATTGATAGGGCACAATAATACGTATCATATGATATGATACATATCCAAATTGAACAACCTAAGTTGATCTCAAAAATAAGGCTTATGTCTATAGCGCGTGTTCAAATCCCACTAATATTGTCTAAGTGATAGTGTTAGTGATTGCCTTGGTGATTACGCACCAATCAAATTTGGCGCTCCCAATATCAAGCACTCTTGTCTATTATCATACCCAAGACAGTCACTAATACAACAAAAGTGGGATTCGAACACGCGCTATAGATATAGCCCTCATTTTCAAGATTCACTTAGGTCGGAAAAATGATATCAGCAATATCGATAGTATAATAATATATCAATAAAACATTTATGAGACGTTTATCTAAGTAAGGGATCTGCGATCCTCGAAAATCGTGTGTGCGATCCTAAGTGAGGGCAGTTATTGGTTAATTCTAGGTAAAACAGGAATAAAAACCATAGCAATCCCGAAAATCATTGGAAATCAAATATGGAATATGAAAGTTAAATTCTGTTAATGATAATTTAAATTTATAAAGTAGAAATTGTAATTTGATCCAGTGGGTGTCATTTCACAAAATTGAAAATATTTTCCGAAATTTCTAAAGTCCTTTATAAAATATTAAAGCCAGCACCATATTATGTAATATGACTCCAGTATACGGTTTAACTTACTTATACGGTATAAAAAGCTAGTTTTGTTAAACTGGAGTCATATTACTAAGTAAGGTACTTATTCGAATCTTAAATTGAGAAGTCTTAAAATTTATGGAAATTTTTCCAATTTTTTCGGATGACACACGGTGTGTCAAATAATTATAATTCTTAGTTATTTGAAATGTTTTGGTTATATTAAACAGTATCTCCGATTAAAATTTTAATGCTTTTCTTCGCACATATAATTTGTAGGCTATACATATTTTTACTACGCAAAAACGTCCCAAACAAGAAAACTCAGGCTTTATATGAAAAAATTACCCCTAAACTTGACTCTGATTTAAATCCCCACCACTGATCTTAAAATAAATAAAATTTACCGCTTTTTCTGGAATCCAAAAGTCTCTGTGCTGCTGATCTATGATGTCTTCCTCGGTCATCTGTCGATTTCTGCCCTTTAGATCCAGCTGATCCCATTCTTAACACAAATTAAACGTTATCACAGTGGCTTTAAATCCTTTTATTATTTTTTATTTTCATTGAATGATTTTCTCCTGAGATCTATTGGAGCACTTGATACGCTAAGTCGCTTTAAATCGGCTTTGTTAAAACAAGTTATTCTTGACTCAGAAATAATTTGCTTTTTCAGGGGTATCATATTTGGGAATCAACGATACGAAAAACTTTCTTTCATGTTATAGAGCTCCCTTATTTTGTCTTCAAATTATGGATTGTTACCCAAGTCAAAATTGACGTTACTTGAAAATCCTACAATGTAGTAACAAAATAATAACCAGTTTTTGACCAATTACAGTTTTTCAACCAGAAGAGAAAAATATCATGGTATTTTTGAAAGCATTTCAATTCAATTTCAGGACTGAGAACCGCCGAAAAAAAATAATTCGGTGGGGCCTCAAATGTCCGAAAGTGCTAAATTCTTCAGAAAATCATTCATTTTTTTATAAATTCTACAAACTTGTTCTCAAAATACTTTTTAACTTGGCTTTTTTGGGGCCTAATGATAAAAAAAATGCCCAATCGTCCAAATTTCTTAGACTAAACTTTTTGAGCATTTGACTCCTGTATATTTTTAACTAAACGGAAATAGGTTATGAGTCGAAGGACAAAACATTCTAGAACAATCAATGCTATTTACTGTTGACCAATAACGATTAACTGCTGCATATTTTGAAGCCTTTATGTTTTATAAAAAATCTATCAAATGCCCAAGAATTACTTATGGGAAGTTTTTTCGATACCAATAAAACTCTTATAAACAGATTAGTTTAAAAACCAGCTTAAAATTAAAAATCACAATTTCGAAATCCCTCAAATTTTGACGTCACTTATAGGCTTTATCATTATTATTTTAATTTCTGGTGCTTTTTGACCTTGAGAGCACTTATATAGAAACAATTGTTATCTGAATTTCACAGTGTCAAACGCTAAATAAATTTGGCCCAGCCCAATAGAGCTTACTCATTTCAGCTGTATATTAATAATTTCTCTCATAAAACTGGTGTTTTGACTGAATTATTTTGCATTGTGACTTTATTTTCAAGTGTTGTTATTGGGAAACTTTGGTCTCTTTGTTCCGACATCAGTAGAATTTAAAAGGGTAGTCATGAAATATAGTTAAATGCAATAGATATTGAGAAAAAAACTTTTGCTTATTAATCATCTATATCAAAAAAAGTTTAATCATTCTTTATTGAATTGAATTTGTGCTAACAAATTTTTTTTACATTGTATCACAAATTTATGATAAATTTAAATTATTTGTTTTTTCAATGAAAATTTTAAAATAAACCAAAAATTTCAGAAGATTATTAGAACTCAAGTTTTTTAAATACATTTCTCAACAATTTGTCTTGAGAATCTGACTATATTAGAAAGTTGCATTTATATCGGTGACCCCCTTAGGAAGTGGTCTTTCATATATATTTTTAAGCTGTTGTTTTGAAGTGTTCAATTTTATTTTGCAAAAAACCTGTTAACAAATTAATTGATAAAATGGCCTTTTTGCTCAAACAGCCTAAGGTTTGAAGAAATTGACAAGGTGTTATTTATGGAAAAATAAAATTAATAAATAGATTTTGCCAACTTTTACATTCAAGAATTATATATCGACAACTACTCCCTTAATTATTTAACAATAGAAAACTTACGTCGAGCTAGAAACGAGATGTCTTACACGTTGAGCCAATTCTCGGTTCACAGCTTCTGTCGATTTGTGAGATGATCGACGATTCAAAGTACTCTGTCCGCAAATGTCATTGGCTGTCTTATATCGGATTTTTGACAAAGTAACACAACTGTAATTTGACCCCATTTTAACAAGAAAATTTAATAAAGTTTATGAAAAATATTATCGTGAAATGCAGAAGAAATTAATTAACTTTTCAAATTGCATTTTTTTGCCAAAATTTTTTTTTGAAAATTTCAGTATTATTTTTAAAACTTTCGATACTTTTTTTGAACATTTCAGTTTGGTTTCTCAATATTCAGAGTTTTTCTTAAGTTCATTATTTCTGAAGTATTTTATTTTTCGAAATGCTTGTACTGTATTATTATTTGTTTTATCAAAATTTTTGCAATTTTTAAATTTTCAGCAATTTTTACCAGTCATCGGCTTCTTTTTCCGTTTCTTTTTTTGCCAAAATTTTCTGTCAAAATATGAGTATTTTTATTTCAAAAATTCAGTATTATTAAAAAAAATTGAAAATTTCAGTATTTTTCCAAATTAAAGCATTAATCAGCTACTCTTTCACAAACTTAATTTTTTCAATGAAAACATTTGTTTCTAAAAATAAAACCTCAAAATAGACAGGCTGTCTCATAGACGGTGTCTAGTCCGCTGTCGTATAAAAATTCATACATTTTTATTCAATTTCACCTTCAAATATCAAAATAAAATATTTTCTTCAATTTTCTCTGGGTAAATGACTTTGACCATCTTTTGTCAAAATCCATGACAAGTTTCCAATGTTTGACTTCCCCTAAAATTAAAATGAAAACCCCATCATTATACTACCATAAAACATAAACACTAAATTATTCAATGCATCCACCGACTAACCAAAAAAATACACTTTACTAAATTAGTTTTTTTTTACCAGAATAATTCTAATTTTTCCACGTTGTTTAAAGTAATCCATCCACATAATTCTCTAAATCTTTTCGATTTTGCACAATAGTTAAATTAAGCTTTTTTCGATATATTTTAATTTAGTTTTGCAAAATCAGCGATTCTGTTTCCGGCATTTTTAAGTTGAAGGAGCATGAAAAATTATCTAAGATGGTTTGGATTTTGAGGTCTTTAGTAGGTGGGAACGATTGAGAAATCCTATCAAGGTTCAATTTTGATAATGAAACCTTTTGGAGCATTGGGTAGAGTTGATAATAATTTGACATCAGACTATTAAAAAATTATACCATTTTGACACATTTCAAACCGGATTAAGGGTATAGTGGGTGCTTCGGAACAAGTCCCTGTAAAGCAAAATAAAACAAATAAAAATTGTGCGTTGGCAGTACCAATTTAGTACTGGAGAAATTGTTTGTGATTATTTTTGAAGCGCTAGCACATTCAGAAATACCGGTTTAACCAAGAATAACCAGCAATCAGTAAACTTCAAATGAAGCTTTATCATAAATTTTTGGCGTAGATTTCGAAAGATTAAATAATTTCATTTTTTAAAACACTTTCTGTTGTGTCGAAAATAAGCCAATTATTATCGAGAATTTGGGATAAAAAAAATGTTTGACTTAATTTACTGACCATTGATTTTTATATTGAGTTTTTTCTTATTTTTTAACTTTTTTCAACCACAGACGATGTGGCAGATTGGTACATTTTTTAAAGTTACATATCCCCTATTAACACTTTTGTGAATATCCCGGCACTGATTAGGAAACGTAGTGTGTTTTTAAGTAGTAGGGCCGGGATATAAACAAAAGTGTGAATAGGAGATATGAAAATAAAAATGTGGTATTTTTTTATCTTTAATAAAAGTGTCCATTCTTGCGAACGTTTATATATTTAATTTCTTAACATAACTATCTGTAAAAATATTAAAAACCACTTTTCATTTGGAACTACCATTTCCAACTAAAACCCGATGTAAGAATGTTTATTTAAGACATAATTTATAAACTTCAGACATTTTGAAGTGTAATCCGCTTATAAGTGGGTGAATCAAATTATCCACATGAAATAAATTTTAGATGGAGTTCCGTTGGTAAAGGATATACGTGAATCCCACAATTGCAGCGAAGCCCGCTATTTGGTTTATCAATTTGTTTATATTTTTCTGGGTGAAAATGCATTTATTTAAAGTCTTTGCAGCTTATTAAAAACGTTGGCATGGGAAATTCATGCTGCAGCTTAGATAAACTTAATAAGCTTGTTTAAATTATTCAGCTTTTATAATTATTCAATCAAAATTGGGTAATTAGATAATTATTTTAAATGGTGTTCTGATCTTTTTGAGACCTTTTCAATTCTTTAAAAATTCATTCCCGAAATGAACTTCCTGTTAATTTTCACGTGGCTTATAAATAGCAGGCACCCGTTGATCAAATAAAAAAAGCCGTTATTCAAAGGGCCTTACGGAATGATGGTGTATATCTTATACAGTATAAGGCTGCTCACAAAAGACAAATTCTTTATATCCTGGTTATAAATGGAAAGTTATTTTCCCTTAAAAAAGCCAATATTGCTAGAGAATCGAGAACGAGCTTCAAAATAGACTAATTCTGCTGGTTTTTGAAACGGTACTTAAAATATTTAAAATTCATTAATTTTAATTTAAATGCTCAAAATCAAGATAATATATTTCTGAAGCAATAAACAGTACTTTGCTTATGAAGTATAGCCTATACTGTATAGGGTCTCGATAATAACTTTTAGATTTATCAAATTTGTAGTCGGATAAAACATGGTGAAAATGTTGAAATATACATCTCTCTCAACACTCCTCAAACTCCACATCAAAATCTGATCAAAAATCAGGATACGTTTGTCAAATACGTAGATATGGACCATTCACACTTTTGTAAATATACCGGCCCTACTACTTAAAAACACAATACGTTTCCTAATCAGGGCCGGGATATTTACAAAAGTGTCAATAGAGAATATCTTATGGTTGGATAAAAATAAATTTAATTAGTTTCGGCTTAGTTAATAACTAATAGTTATCTCAGCATAATTTCACGTGCGACTTATTCTCCATTGCCTGACTTACTCACCAAAGTCATTAATTTGTATTTTGAAGTAGATTTGATTTTTTGAGTACCCTGATTAATGACCATATTATTAACATTAGAGTCATGATCAGAATTGATGCCTTAGCCATATTAAAAAGTTGAAAGTTTTTAAATGATCTTTAATTATCGCTGATCTAAGAGCTCTCATGGTGTCTTTGATGAGTTAAAAGTTGAAACAACAATTAAGCTGTCTGTATGACATCTTGATAGTTGTAAAGTGTTGGCATGCAAAAAAAACTACTGTGGTTTTTGTCTTTAAGAACAGCTGAGATTTTGCCATATTGTCCTAAACTTTTGATGCGATATTGTCCTTATTTTTATAAATTGGTCTACAAATTTGAAAAATAACCGTGAAGAGATAAAAACATAAGCCAAAGTTTTGGAGGTCATTCCTTTGTCGAAAAATACGGAATGTTGCTCTTCACTGTTATTTCTACAAGAAAGAGGCGAATTATAGATATTTTCGGTTAAATATACTTTTCAAATATGGATCAACGGCCCTCAGAGTACAAATCCTAACTATTTAAGAAATGCGAAATCTGAGCATTTGATTGGTTGATCATTTCCTAATCTGACCAATGAAATCGACTTATTCCTTATTCAACGGTTTTGATTGGGTGCTAATATCTTGCGTTGTTTGTATCATTCAAATAGTTAGGGTACTCCTGAGGGCCGTTGATCCATATCTTCTTCATATGTCTTTATATATGAAGTCCAATACACAGTATACAGACCAAAATACATTAGCGGAGGTTTTGGCCATATTTTTGCCATATTGTCCTAATAAAGGCTGTCATTATAGACGCACACAACAGTACTAGTCGGAAGTGATGATTCAATGTATCTCAATTCCATCGTGGGAAATAAAATATAACTTGTGCAAGGTATCCGATATTTTTTGATTACTAAGAAAGCTATTAATTGCATTTTTTGACAAAATCGAAAAAAAAGTTTAACCCTTCCACACATAGAACGCCATTCGGGGACGCGACCGTGGCGCTTATTACAGGAAAAGTAAAGTGATTGCAACTTTACCTTTCTTTAGTCCTTGAGATTAAGGATAGACCTAACTTTTTATACTTTCTAATTTACATTTTGACTTCATTAACCCCGTAGAATAGTGACATTTACAAAGTGAACTCGAACCTACGCAATTCATTTCTGAGGAAATGAGAGACGTCAGAACAAAAATTTATGATGGAGGAGATCCAGAATTAAATTTTCTAAATCGTGACTATCTCAGAAATAACCTGCAATTTTTGGTCTTTCATTTGCAGCTGTTTTCCGAAAATAAAACCCAACCTACGCAATTCATCAAAATCACTTCTCAAGAAATAAAAAGTTACTCAAAAAAGTCAGATCGAAAATTGGAAATGGAGCAGATTCAAAAGAAAAATTCTCAAAAAGTGACCTCAGAAGTAACCTGCGATTTCTTGTCTTTAATCTACAGGTGTTTTTCAAAATGGCTTCGTGTGTGAGGGGGTTAAAGTACGAACTAATCATACAAAAAGTCTACCATAGAAAAGCTACAATTAAAAAATTGTAAATTTTTAAATTATTACCTCATCCTTTTTAGGTTCTTGATCTTGTGTTTCTTGCAACTTCTTTTTTAACATCTGAATTTTAAAGGTAAATAAATATAAAAATTACTTTTGAAATTTTCGCTCTGAAACTCTTAGACATTTGTTCTTTTTAATTCGGAAATAATATTGTTTTAACTATTATATAATATATTTTTGATACGGCGTTTATTTTGGTTCTCATGAACTTACCCTCAAACTGTAATAATATGGTTTGGCCATTTTTTCTATCAAAGAATTATTCTGATTCTTGGTGAAAATATCTCTTATCGAATTAATCACAATGAATTAAAAAATACTGAGCTCGACTTTGAAATAAGAAAATCAAATAGAAAATCATCAACCGTCAATCATATTACCAAATGAACCATGAATGTCTAGAAAAAATGATGATACAAAAGTAGGATGTCGTAAATTTTAATAAAGGATGTTTGAAATGTAAAGTATACATTGTTTACTAAAATGTTAAAAATGAGAAATCCGAATTACTCGAGATCAATAATAAATAATTAAAACGAGTTTAAAAGTATTTATTGTCTGTTTTTAACGTGTAAAAATGTGAAAACTAACAGACAGAACAGTTTATTTTGATGATAACTTATGATTCATAAGTGAAAAATATCTGTGCCAAGTTTGATAATAAATCATCGACGTTAAGTTCTGTTTAACCCGTGAAAAGTCATGAAAATCGAATAGAAAAAATGCTATGCCAATATGTTAAAAGTATTGAAAATATTCTCCGGTTTCGATACCAGAGTTCTTGGAAATTAACTATCAAAATGCAAAATTCGAGAATAAATTTTTTTTTCATTTTTTTTTATGATAATCGAAGATCCTGCCTAGTGTCATTTTTATCTTAAAGCGTATCAATTTGTAAAGTGGCCAATCAAATCGCGGATTCTTTGAATGAGTCCGACCATCGGGTATTATGATTGGACACTGGGTCAAAGTGATGACGCTCAAGATACAAATTACACTAGGCAGGATCTTCGATATACCTACATGGTGAGATAAATCAATGGCATTCCGGCCCCGAAATTTTGAGGATGAAAACCACGTTTAAGTATCAACTTAAAGGAGAAAAATGTGTATCAAATTGAATTTTTCTTCATAAAATATGAAAACAATTGTTAATTTTTTCGAGGGAAATTGTCACACGTTGAAGAAAATTCAATAGGCAGAAAATTCAAGTCGAGGTTTTGAAAAATTTGGACAAAAACAAAATGACTTGAATTGAGCGGTTTTTCCAATATTTTAAAAGTTTATTTTTGAATTTTTGAAAAAAAAAATAAACGAAATTAAAAAAGGTATATAGCCAATTATAAATCATACTGATTGCTACATGTATAATCAGACATTTTATGTTCCCCGCTGTTGTTAATGATGTAACTAACATTGTAACGGTTAAGGAAAATGGCATGCTTTAAATCGTCAGTTAAAATTAACTTTTTTACAGAAAAATTCTTTAATTTAATGTTCAAGTTTTTGAAAATTTGCTATAAAATTCTTGTTAAGATTTAACCCTCTGATTTTCAGCTGAATAGACCATCATCAAAGTTATATAATTTTCTGTTATCTGACAGAATTTGACAAGTTCTTAAATTCGCAGACATTTCTTCTGATCGTAAGATGACGAGATAAGATAGTGAAAAATTATCAGTTTTTTAATCATCATTATAAAATTTTGCTCGATCATATGATTAAAATAACGATGAAAATCAACAAAAAGTGTAAAAATACCATATTTTTACGGAAAAATATCATCAGTCTTAAATATATACAGTTTAGGACATGTTGAATTTAAAGACACGTTTTCATGATTCACAATCAAAAAATATCATCAAATCATATCCCTTATTCACACTTTTGTTAATATCCCGGCCCTTCTCCTTAAAAACACACTACGTTTCCTAATCAGGGCCGGGAAATTAACAAAAGTGTGAATAGGGGATATGATTCATACGTATACGGTACTAAATTAATATTTTCCAAATTTACCTTTACTCCGCAAATAATCATTTTTCTCATAAAAAGATTGTGATTTCAAGCACAATATCTCATCAAATGAAATAAACTTGGATCACTACGGCAAACTTAATCGTTAATAATTATAGTTGAATTCACTATGCATGAATTTAATGACCTTGCAGGTTATAAAAAAAACATATTTTTACTATTTAATTACGCCATAAAAGCATAGTATACTAAAAATTCACGGTTAATAAGGACAAATCCTCTTCCGAATCGGAATTACGTCCAAGGTTAATCCCGATCTCAGAATCAAATTAGATATTTATGTATTTTTGCTTGGAGGCACAAATCAATTATACTGGCTCAATCGTATTGAAATCGGATGAAATGTTCAAAAAACATCATGTGATCATTTTATTCACGTGCATAATGCATTATATTATTTATTTAAATAAAATTTGAAATATTTAACAAATCGAACATGTTTATTAAATAAAAATGATCGATGTGTTGAATATTTCAAATTTTTTTTATTTTTTCTCTTTTTCAAATTATAAAAAGGGTCTATTGAATCATCATTTTTGCCAATCAATGGAAAGTTTTCATTTACGTCTGAAAATAATTCTTCCTGGTATTCAGTTGTTTAGAATTTATAACTTCCCATTTCTACGCAATTGTTTTAGGCGTGCGTTTAGAAAAAATATTAGATCTTATCTTTCAGACCATTATTTTTGTAAAAAAAGCGTTGGCGAATCAGCGGCACTTCAAAGTTAAACGGGTAGTCATGTTAAATCGAAACTCCCGCGCAGAGAATAGATGCCAATATTGATAATGTATCTGCGATAAGTATCACGTGATACTGAACTTATGTTCTTGGAATACAATTTTCTAGAATTTAACATGAAATTCCTCAAATTTTTTGTCTTTTTAATTAAAGAATTCAATTTTATAAATTTCAAATGTTATTAGAATGAATGTTAATGTAATATGGTTTTTGTAAGTACCGCCTGTGTAAGTTGCTCCCAGAATCCGGGAGTTTTTTCTGCTGCATGAAAAGTTGCGAAAGATTTACTGTTATCAATTAAAAATGGTCACTGTCAAGGTTCAAGCGGCAGTTATTTGATTTTGACTGATTTGATATCAATGGTTAATTGCAGGCTTCCAAAAGGGATAGGGATAGAAAGGATAAACCAAGGGGGGTAGAGGGGGTTGGGGATAGGGATGGAAAGTCTTATCCCTCATTTATCCCCATCCCTCTTTTTATCCCGTTTCTATCCCTTTTTCTATCCCTATCTCGTTTTGTCCCTATCCCCCTTTTTATCCCAAATTTTTTTTGACAATATTTGACCTTCAAATATACCGATAAGTAATTTGATCTGTAAGCTAAAATTATGTTCGTATTTACAAACACGGGATAAAAAAGGTATAAAGTCTATCCCGGGCCCGGAACAAATGGGGGATAAAAAAGGGATAAGGATGAAAAATCGGCGGAGATTCATCCTTTTTGAAAGCTTGGTTAATTGCTTAAATGTCTTGAAAAATATAAGCATGAAATGTTTGTTTTTTAAAATTGTATTTAAATATTGTTGACTTTTCAATTTTGAAAAAAAAATATTGTTCAATCAGCATGCTCTCTGCATCATTCACTGTTAATCCTTCATTATCTTCAGTAAATTACCTTTGAGGATGAAACTGATTTCCATTGTTGAACCGTTGAGTTATCCCAGGGTTTAGCCGAATCAAAATTAATACTGCGATTCATGCTCTCCAAAATTTCTCTAATTTTTTTGTTTTTTATTAAGTTTGCTCAAGATTAAATCCAAAAATAGCAAATTACCAATTTACAAAGCGTGTTTTTCGCACAAAACTGTGACATAAAAACTCTGATATAAAACTTGATCGTCAGAAAGTCACATTTTGAAAGTCAAGCACTCGAAACATCTCACTTTTCGAAACAATCAAATATTCTCTTTATGGAAAATGAGAAAATTGGTGGCTTGTTTTTATTTCTCTTTTTTTTCTTCAGAGTTTTTTTTTGTATTTTCAAAACTGGCCTTTGTTCCTAAGCTCCGATCTAAGTGATTTCTAAGTCAACAGTAATTTTTTTGTTTAGGTTGAACATCCCTTTAACTGCATGTAATAGCCTTTATAGACTATTTATGTTCAAAGCGCATTTTTAATTTTTTGGCAAGGTTTATGAATACATAAAACTATAACGGTTGCTAAATTGAAACGGATTCGTCAAATTTGTGGTAACGTTGTAATTTATTTCAAAGGTAATTATGAAAATATAATTTTTATATTTGTTTTATTGGCTTTAAAATGGACGGGTTCATCATAAAATCAAAAAATGGACAGTTATTCAGGAGCAGTCTGTTTTTTAAACGAAGCCGATTTTTCTCGGTGAAATTTTCAGATAACCTGAAAAAGTGGTACTCCAAACTTTTTAAGATCGTTTTTGTGATTCGTTGGTAAAATTTTTCTAGAAAAAGTAAAACTAACCTTTTAAAGCAGTTATTAGATAATTTATCTCTTTCTACATAATATTAGGTAATTAAAAAAATTGTCGAAAGCTGGCCCAAACTAAGTTTGAAAATTGAACCGTTAAGTATAAAAATATGAATTTTTACGGTGAAAAAGTAATATGTCGTAAATCTGGGAACAGGGTCAATTTTTAGTAAATTATACTGAAATTTTGGCTTGATTTACTGGGCTCTCTTCCCGGATTGAAGATACAAAAATTCATGCATCAATTTTTTGAAGTCAAAAAATTTGTTCAAAATCTCAGTTTTTATTCAAATACAGGCTTCTTGTTTCTTTTGAAAAAATTTCACGAGGTAGGTAGATATTTTCTAGTTTGGTCTAGTACATTATGAACGTTAAGTAGTCCGAATTTACTAGACCAAACAAGAAAATATCTTACTCCTCGTAAAGGGATATTTAATGCATCTAAGACCTTATAAAATCAGGCACCAGTACCTCCAAAAAATTTATCATCTGAGAAAAAATAAAACAATCGGATCTATTTTTGTACTTGTTTTTTCGAGATATGTTATACAGGGGGGTGCGGCGTATAGTTGGAATTTTTTTCACTAAAAATAGCGTAGGTTGCGTAGGTTTTTGCGTTGATTGCGTAGGTTTTTCCGGGGGCTTACGTAGGTTTTTGCGAGGGTTTCCAACTATACGCCGCACCCCCTGTATATCATTTTTTTTTAATTATAATAAATTCAAAATTGAAAGCTTTCGATAAAGTAAAATAATTTTCAACTGAGAATAAAGAAATTTTTCACAGAATAACAGAAAACGTAACTTTGCGCTCTAATTTACAGTAATAGTAGTTTCTACTGTCTAATGGAGCCAGAGGTTCAAAAAATGAATATACAAGCAAAAAACGCAGGTAGAAAAAAAATGTTTTTTGACGATGTATTAGTTTAAATCAATTTATATTATTATCACATTACGTTACATTTATAGTCACATTACGTCAAACAAGATATAAAATTCAAAATTCACAAGATTGATTATTAATGCCTAAATAATCACAAGAATGTAGAAAATTACTTCTCAGTGAAAAGCCAATATTTATTCTCGAAAAATTGAAACCTTGAGAATCGGAGAATCGGAGAAATCGTTCCAGAATTAACTCATTGTCTAAAAGCAATGTTGAATTAACAATAATTTTCAATGTTTTTGCTACTGTTTCAAAAACTGTCAATTTTTAATTTGAATAATGCTACATTCTGACATACAAATTGTAATTTACAATAATTTTATTTGCCAAGAGTAATAAAACGCTTGAATTATTTTCAAATATTTCCTTGGTAGTCAAAATTGTGCTGACATAATTTCCTTATTGACTGCATTTTTGGTCCAAACATTTTATAGTTTAAAAAAATTTTAATGAATTTTTCCATTATTCAAATAAAAAATAAGTTATAATCGGAAACAATATCTGAGGAAAAATTATTATTTTTGAAATTTAAAAATTTCGATATCAGCGTGAAAATCGAATGATAACAAACTAAATGAATTAAATTCGGTGGTTGCGTCCAACAAGCTCAAAACTAAATTAGAAATCAAATTAAAAAATTACGATTTAATACTAATTTACTAAAACCTTTTAACATCCCTTGAACAAGGAAAGAAGATATCTTCGAGTTTGGTCTAGTACATTATGTACGTTAAAAAATAATGATGTACTAGACCAAATTGGAAAATATCTAGCTTCCTCGTTAAGGGATATAAATATAAATTATACTTGAAAAAACTTACATTTAAAAATATATTGACTTTCCTCATATATTGAGGTCTGGAAAGCAAGAATATTTTTTTTAATACAAAAAGTGAATTTTTTACATTTCTGGTATGTTTCATTTCTTAATTTATTTTTTTAGTTCAAATATACCTTCAAACGTAATTTGATGAAAAATCCTAACTAAGACAAAAATGTTCTTACTAATTAAACACAACCCCTTTCAATTTCTATCATGGAGTTGATAGTAGTCTTCGTGTTTCGACCTAACAAAATTTTCATTCCGTTTCGAATTCTAGAACATAATAAGAGGTCCACACAATGCGGAGACATACATTTTTGTGGTAGTAGTATAAATTTTGGTATAAAAAACTTGATTCTGAGCGATCAAACTCTTTGCCTAGAGTAGAAAAAATCGCTTGTAAGAAATTTAAAAACTTTAAAAACATTTCCTGAATCTTTATTTCTCAATATTGACGGATCATCTCAAAATCTCTATCTTCAGCTTTTTGAAGACTGCTCTCATTAGATCCGGTTATGAGCCACTCTGAGAACTCCTTTTTAATCAATAAAACAGTTCAATGCTACCTAGAAAAATCAATATACAGTGTAAACGACAAATTCGCTATAATTGTTCAACTAACATTTTCAGGGTTAGGCTGAAAGTGAGTATTTATCTCGCTGTATGGACATCTATTGTTGGACTCATCAAAGTGAACTGTAAGATTTTTTACTTTTTTCAAAGCTGTATTTTTGTAAAAATGCCAGAACAGATCAACGTCTTATTTATATTATGATGCATCGGTTGATGAACGCTAATTTTATCCCGATTTTATGAAATAATTACGAGAATAATTAAGGGTAGCTGGTCTAGGCTGTTACAGGTTATTCTCGACCTCCTTGGATTTTTTATTTGAGTTGGTTATTTCGAGGATGAGGATAATTTTCTTTCATATAGCCGAATTCCAAAAATCAATATTTCTGTACGAAAATAGCATTTTAAATCATGAAATTCTCATTCTGCCTACGCAAAATCGATGACCTGCGAAAATATTATAGAAAACCGTTCTGCGGAAATTGTCACATGTTATACATTTTTTTAGCCTGAATCTCTTACGTACTGAGCTTATGATTCAAAAATATAAATAAATTGGGACGACTTTCATATTCGAAGTTTTTTAATCCGGTTTTCGACAAAAAATATGAGTCATCACTAAAATTCAAAATTTCAAATTGAAATTTCTTTATGAATTTATTATAAGTCGTCCCCTATTAGATCATATTTAGTATGAGTTAAACTTAATGAACAATTTGTATTAACATTTAACAGTTCTAAGTCAATATATCAAAAAAATCATTATCGACCAATTAGAAGCCAGGATTTTAAAAAATTTGAATTTTCTCGATGAAAATTAGCCACAGGACTTTGAAGATTCTAGTTAAATAAGCCATATTGTACAACTATCTTGTTGAACTATCCGTTAGCTTGGAAAAAAATAACACTAAAATGTATTTTTTTGTATGCATAAACTTTTTCAACCATACAGGATGACCAATAATTTCTGGCCCGTTCCCTTACGACGATTTGCATACTTTCACCGACAGAGCGCTATGATTGGCCAATGATGACGCACAAACAATAGTTTGTTATGAAGAAAACGAGACTATGCATTTTCATTTGCTGGCGTATCCATAGCGTCGTAAGGGAATGGGGCCGAAAATCGCACATCTTGTAAAAGACACAAGATATCCTGAGCCAAAAGTATTGGCCGCAAGTATTTCATGTTGTTTATATTTTTGAAACTGTCGTGATATGTCAGCCGAGGGCTTTTGGCAAGTTGAGTTTTGATCAAAAATTTGAGGAAAATTTTTGAGTGGGAGAACCCTCCGTTTTAACAAATTGACTGTTTTAATAACTTGTGGCAAGTACATTTCGGCCAAAAATAGCCTTTTTTCATCAATGTTTAAACTGAAAAATTGTGCAATTATCGGCTATCCTCATAAATATCTTTAAGTAGGTTCATGTTAGACATGCTGAATGCTGACTGCGAGTTCCCAGTTCAACGCATTTCACCATATTTTTATACTTGAAATTTTTAAGATAAAATACACAAACATGAACGTAAATGAATTTTCAATTAAATAAATCAAAGAACAATTACATATGCCCGAAAATGCGTAAACGAAACGCTGCAAATAAATATATAAATAGATGCATACTTAGGGTTTCCACCATTAATATCCCCTACTCACACTTTTTTTAATTTCCCGGCCCTGATTCGGAAACGTAGTGTGTTTTTAAGTAGTGGGACGGGAATATTTACAAAAGTGTGAATCGAGGATATAGACTTATAAAAATAATGGGTGGATTCTTCTGAAACTTCTTGGAGGTTAATTATATATGGAAAAATGAAAAAAAAACCCTCAGTGGTAGATCTTTGCCAAAAACCGATTGGTGGAAACCCTATGCATACTGCATTATTTTACTGGTCTTTTGGATGTTTTTCTGCTAATTTGATGATGTTTGAAAAATAATTAAAATGTAGAATTAAAAAATGAATGAATGCTTGTAATGATTTAGCTCCATGAAAATACAAATAAAGCGATATAAGCACTCTCGGCGATATGGCGATAGAAATTAATGTTTTCGTAAGAAAACTAAAAACGCGTGGGCGTTCAAAATGACGTCAGAATTTGATTTTTAAATTTATAAGGAGTTCTCCACATAATTAAAGTGAAGTGAAATACCAAAATTTGTAGAATCATGTACTTCACCGAACGCAATCAAATACAAATTCAAAAAAGTAGATTTGGGAAATTTATTCTTGAAATATGACATCATTTATGACGCACTCAAAGTGATTTGTTATAAAAACCTCACGCGCCCACGCAATTTCGGCGATATTGGCATATTCAGCGATATGAGCACACAAAGGGATTTAGCTAAAAATTGTAAAATTTTGTAGATTTTTTCGGCGATATTGGGCCAGCGATTTCCTCCTGTAAATTAAATAAAACTTATCATTTTAATTCGGGTACGGGCAAGTTACTTGCCGCAAGTATCTATAATTTTTCAAATATCCTCAAATTATTCTTAAATATGAAAATTCAGATATTTATCTAGCTCATCGATTTCAGATTTTATGTTATAATTCATAATGAATGCATTTCACAAAAAATAGAAATATCATCTTTGTTCATATTATATTTCTTACGTCATGACTAAAACAATATCAGAAAGACTGTTTGAGTCAAATAATAAACATTGTCATAACATATCCAGTTTAAACTATATATGGATCAACGAACCTCAAAGTAAAAATCCTAACTATTTGAAAAATGCGAAATCTGAGCATTTGATTGGTTGATTCTTTCCTAATCTGACCAATGAAATCGGCCTATTCTGCAATCAACGGTTTTGATTGGGTGCTAATATCTTGCGTTGATTGTATTAGGCTGTCATTTGTTGAGACCAAAATTGAGGCTAAATAGAGGTATCACAAATGACAGCCTAGATTGTATCATTCAAATAGTTAGGATTTGTACTCTGAGGTCCGTTGATCCATATCCTTTTCCCAACGGAACTCAATCTCAAAAACGCTTACTATCTCTATAGCGCGTGTTCGAATCCCACTGATGTTGTCTAAGTGGTTGTCTTAGTGATTGCTTGAGTGATTACACACCGATAAAATTTAGCGGTTCCATTATCGAGACCCTTGCCGATAATCATATTCAAGATAATCACTTAGACAACATTAGTGGGATTCGAACACGCGCTATAGAGATAGTAAGCGTTTTTGAGATGGAGTTCCGTTGGGAAGAGGATATACAAATATAATGTATCAACTATATATATTCAATATAAGGATTCTATGAAAACTCCTATAAATTTCCCTAAAATTCATCCGCTTTTACTGGTTTATAAGGCCTAACTATATATCTTATCACGCGCACCCTTAATTAATTGACCGTGATAAAAGCACAAAAACGTATTGACAAGGCGGACTTTCGCAAGTTTGGTCGCTGATTTTTTAATGATTTTTCTGGTTAAAAAACGTCTTCAGGACGAATATCAGAATTATTTGCGTTTCTGAGAATTAATTTTTATTTCCATTATACTAATAATATGACTCACCAAATTATGTTTCTCTATCCCGCCGCATAATTCTTGCTCCATCAGCAAAAATAGGTTCGCCTCACTGAATAAATTTCGATAATATTTGACTTTCAATACAAAAGAAAACTTGAGAATGCTGTTTTCAGGTTCAAACCCGCCTTTTCAGCAATTTTATATTTCGTACCTCATGATCTCAATTTTCTGTCAATTTCAGTAGTAATAAATCATGATTTTTCCTAGGCAAGACAAAAAAAAGTTTATTAGTTGGGCTGCGTGCGAAAGTTAGATGAGCGTAGAAATGCCCAGGCAACTATCTCCAATTGATCGAACTGAGTAAATAGTGCTTTGTCTACGATGCCGAGCACCCACTTGGCCACTTCCGATCAGAATCATAACATTTTAATTCGTTATAATAATATAAATTTTTGTTCAAAAATCGTAAGAAATTGATCACAAATCGCACGAATGGAATTTGTTGAATCTCCTGGAGGGAATATTTCAAGCACTTTTGATATATTAATCTTTTAGTGAACTGAAAACAATGAAAGTGTGTGAACAAAACGAGCCAAAGAGCCTTTATACTTCAGATTTTGAATACAATTTCTGTGAGAAGTTCTCACTGAAGACACTGTTCATACAGCTGAATACAGTCAGCTAGTATTTGCATAGGGTTTCAAAAAACAACAGTTATAAAAAATTGAAGATTTTGCGCACACTTTTTAATGGTTAATTTCTTCAAATTATAATATCAATCTGTCATAATGAAAATAGGAGCTTGATTCTCAAGTAACACAGCTTCATAAATTTTTTATCCTTGCTGACGTTGTGTTTAAAAAACTAACCTTTTCCAAAAAGGGAGTGTAATATTTAATGGAGTATAAATTCTTGGTCGAAAAAATTCTTCGCTCCCTGACTGATACAAAACTAACCCAAACGTTGTACCAATACTGGAATTTTAACCGGTTAAGAAGCATCCCCATTTTTCAAAAACCTATAATGTAGATTAAAATTGCTTTATTCTGTGATGAAATTTTAATTTAATTTTTTCGAGGCACAAATTGAACCACGGCTGTTTTTTATATAATTTATCTGTGAACAAACTTGTTATTAACGTTTGCTGTAATTTGATACCTATAATTCATTAATAAAAAACTGGAAAAAGTTTTCACCACTTTTCTGTTTTTGATATTTCAAAAACCATAATAATTCGAGACATTCTATGAATAAATATTCTAGGTGCTTTGACTCAAAAGTTCAAAAACGCGACTTGAAAATTTCCCTTTGCGTTCTTGCAAAAACTTTATATGTGCATCACATCGTTAATCATCAAGATAAACTTGAGTAACAATTCTGTGTAAAATGAATTTAATTTTCATACTCCAAGTCAGCTATAATAATTTGAAAATGGTTCAAGGAAGCTATTTATTTTGTTGAAAATAATCTTGCATAAAATGTTTTCGAGTATTTTTCCCACATTCATAAATTTTTAGATACGAATTTGACGTTTTTCTACAAATAAACTCGAATATCAAACTAAGACAAGTGTCACATAATTATTGAACGCTCATTAAACCTTGGCAAAACCACTTTTATCAAAGATCCGTTTTTAATTTGAACTTCAGAATATGAATGCAATTTTGTTGATGACATGGTATATATTGCTGCAATGTACAGTTGTTTCATTTTCATTATATTATTAAATTATTTGCACAGAAGACAAAAAATAAATTCTTTCGCAAATAGTTCTTGACACACTTATTTGCATACGATAGCATTAATTGATTTTTCTGATTTGCAGCAATGCCTAGAAGTTAACTCGGGTAAGGATAGCAGAGCCGCCCGTTCCGCTTTGTGCAGCCAAATATTATCAAATGCCAATTATCTATGGGTTTCATTAAGGAGGTAGCAGCGATGTGGAAGATTGGAGTCAATTTAACTTACGAAAATATTTAGTCGGTTTATTTTTTAGTGCTTATTATCGTTAGCGGAACCAGAATTAATGTGTATCAGCTCACTTTAATCATTGTTAATCTACTTTAGGAAAGATTTGAGTTCGAACTTTTTCAGTACTATTTTTAAAAAACTCAAAGCCCTTAAAAAATTTCACGCATTTTTCGTCCAAATTTTTTTTGGACTGTGGGAGTTATCGTGGGAAAATACATTCGATCTATAAAAAATTAAAGAATTCGAAACGGAAAATTGAGATTTGAAAAGTACTAACAATAGAACAAAAATGCAATATCCGTGTTATTTGTCTATTATAATGCAATATTTGACCTTCAAATCAATTTTGTTCGAAAACACTCTCAGTCTAAAATTGACCAGAAAGTAGCTTCTACAAGATGTGCGTAAAAATTGATACTCATTTTCAAATTTTTTTGTTAAATCTTCCCTGCGTTTGCATGTTCTGAATTATAACTTTGATTTTCAATTTTCGCTCTGAATTTCATTTGGTGACACCAAATTGGTGGGTTTAAATTTTATTTTGAAAATGGAAAACTAATATGGAAAATTCAAAAGTGAGCTTATGAGATAANAAAAATTATAGATTTGAAAATGATTGTAATAAATCGAAAGCTTATCAATATTTAGTTTTAATAAAAAAGAAATGCAATTTTATAGAAGTTCAAAAAAACTAAAACCAGTCCTTTTAAAGTAACCGACCTTTGAAGGTTTTTATTTTTCCATTATTTATGTCAAGTTTTGATGTCCGCTACATTCCTGAAAATTTGCGTGGCGAACACATTTTTTTTCTGCACATAATTAATTATTTTATAAAACATTATAATTTCAGAATCAAAGATAAAACTAACAAACTTTTTTTTCGATAATTTTATAACTTTATTTAAAGGATTGGAAGTACAATAAAAATAAAATGCAGTCCCAAGATCTAATCACCCCGCTTCTTGCCGATGTGTTCAATCCTGAGGTTTTGTACAAAATATTTTTGTTTAGTCTTTGTGCCTTACAGACGGGTTTGGTGAAAAAGGTAGGTGCAAAAATCAGTAGTAAAATACATAATACAGCTTCACTGGGAGGCGTAAGGAGAAGTTTTAATTTTTTAATTCGTAAACTTTTTATTGTTTTTTTAGGATTGAATCGTATTGCCGCTCCCCCAATCGATAGGAGTTACGGTTTTGAATGAACCCCACCATCAGTATAGACTATATAGTGCTAGTAGACTATATACTGTATAGTGCACGGTGTTTATTACTAAATTTTGATTTTTAGGCAAAATATTTTCATAAACGAAGGAGGTTTTTGTAAAAAATAGAAAGAGAAGATTGGATTTTTTCAAAGTTATTCCTATCAACAGAATTGGTATAAGAACTTGTTTTTCGTATATTATTTTACGAGAGTTATTACTTTGAAGTTTACTGTATAAAATTTTTTAATGAAAAACAGCTTGAAAAAAAATAAGAAATAAATTCGAAAACGTTCGCAAAATAATGAAAATAATTTTAAGAGTTAATAATGACAACTGTTGCTGAAAAAAATATTTACTAAATTAGCTGAGAGATTTGGAAGAAATTGTCCTAGCACAATTTATATTGAACTGTAATTGTGTTTTTTAGGTTTTATTAAAGATTATATGAGAAAGTTTTTTGGGCGAGAATTTCGCAATTATGAATCTTTTATGATTTTTGGATGAGGGAGTTATTTAGTTAAAAACCTAAGAGATTTTTTAGTTTCAATCCAATCACGAGCTAGCTGAATTAAAATTTTGTATGACGCGGGGCACCGCGATGAGCCGTGTCTATCTTTTTTCTCTCGATTAACATTATTAATGAAAACTTAAATTATGATATTTTGAAATTATGGTTGGGCTGCTGTATTTATTTACTTCTGAAGTATTTGATCTCTTAAATTACACACAAACACAAACCAAATTAATTCTGAAAATTTTAACGACGATGATTTCAATATCTATAAGGGTCATCAATTTGGAGAATTTATGCCCTTAGGTCCTTTGAAATAGGTTCCACATCCCTAAAAGGTCAGTGCATTTTGACAGATTTCAATTTATTTTCTCTTGATGGGAAACTTTTTGCCACTTCGAAATTTTCGAATCAAAACTTTGTCGAAGAAACGTCGCTACTTTTGAGCTCACTTTTTATAATCTGTTTTATTTTCAGATCGATTATTTTTACTTTATAAATCGTCTTTTGAAAAAACACTCAAAAAAACCTGCGTTTGCTATCAAAGGTGTCTTAATTACCGTTAAATTCGGTTTTTATTAACTAAAAGCTCTAAAAAACAGTCTTCACCACCGTTGAAAATTTATGTAATTTAAATTTAAACGATTTTTTCGTCAAAATTAAAAATGTAATTTTTTGAAAAAAACGAAAAAAACCTAAATTTTAGCACATCGAAAGAAATATTTTTTTGCATGAGTTTAAATAATTTAATTTTTCACGGTGGATAGGTCGGCTAACCAATTTGGCAATTTTGAGTGTGATTAACCTTTTTTCATTCTAAATAAAGAGGGCTTTGATGGATTTCTGCCAAACTGTAGTTTTGTTTCAAAAAGTATGATCCACAGTATAAAAAAGCGCGAACAAACAAAACGAACACATATTTGAATATAGTGAAAGTAGCCATTCCTAATATTTTCAGCTTAGTATTTCATAAAAACAAGTTTCAAAATTTTTGAACAAGAAATGAGGAACATTTTCGAAATATTTCAAAATAGTTTCGACCGAAAATCCCAAAAAAATATCATATGATTTTTCAAATATCATATAAAAGATATGTGGTCACTGTAACCACTGGTAACCTACGCGAAAAGTTAAAGTAGCCATTTTGAAGAATTTTTTTCGTTGATTTAAAACAAATACTGTAAAAAAAATTTGAAGGAAAAATAATGCATTTTTCATAATGTTCGGAAGTATTTTCCAAAATTTCTCATAATTTGTGGAATTCGCAAAGTTTAATTCGAACTCAAAATTTTCTTAAAAAGCATTAATTTCAAAATTCTGTAGTTACAAAAGTTGCCTGGAGTATGAAGCATTACTTTGGTGGTATATTGAGAAGAATATTTAAACCCAGTGAAAAGTTCCCCCTCACTTTAGAATACATCTACAAATACGAGTTTCTCGGTATTTCTCATAAGCTGTCAGTTTTCAGTCTTCATCGCCGCGAATATGTCCATCCAGAGTCCCGCACCCCCTTATCGTGTAAATTAAAAATATTTTTCATTTTAATGACCAAAATAACTCAGTTATTACTTAAACAGAATAATCAGCAGTTCAAACGACAAATATCCTTTTCCGAACGGAACTCCATCTCAAAAACGCTTACTATCACTATAGCGCCTGTTCGAATCCCACTCATGTTGCCTTAGTGATTATATTGAATATGATTATAGGCAAGGGTCTTGATAATGGAACCGCTAAATTCTATCGATGTGTAATCACTCAAGCAATCACTTTAGTGTTAAGACAATCACTTAGACAACATCAGTGGGATTCGAACACGCGCTATAGAGATAGTAAGCGTTTTTGAGATGGAGTTCCGTTCGGAAAAGGATATTGATATTTCTTTTAAAAAGTTAAGTTGCAGATGAAATCGCTTACAGTCACTTTTTCAAATTCAAATAATCATTATTAATTTATTGTAAAAAATTGCTCTGATGACAACCGATTAGATCGTCAGACTTTTAATTATTTTCACTGTAAAAATAAATATATTTTTATAAGTAAAGATGAAGAACTGGATCATTGCGATCTAATGAAACTCCACATTTATGGCAATATCTCGTTGATTTTATAATCTGCACAGCACACTCGCTGCANCGGCCGAAAATCCCAAAAAAATGTGGTATGATTTTTCAAATATCATATAAAAAATATGTGGTCAACTACGCGAAAAGTTAAAGTGGCCCTTTTGAAGAGTTTTTTTCGTTGATTTGAAACAAATACTGTACAAAATTTGATGGAAAAATAAGGCATTTTTTATGATGCTCGGAATTTTTTGAAAAATTTTTTTAAAAAGCAATAACTCGAAAAATTTTTAGTTACAAAAGTTGGATTAAAATTGGACAAAAGTTAGACAAAAATTTAGTTACAAAAGCTGGATTATGAAACATTACTTTGGTGGTATATTAAGAAAAATATATAAACCCAGTGAAAAGTTTTTCATCAAGAGCCCATATCCGTATCTGCCAAAATGCACCGACCCCTTAAACAGAATAATCAGCAGTTTAAACGACAAATATTGATATTAATTCAAAAAGTTAAGTTTCAGATGAAATCGCTTACAGTCATTTTTTTCAAATTCAAATAATCATTATTCATTTATTGTAAAAAATTGCTCTGATGACAACCGATTAGATCGTCAGACTTTGAATTATTTTCACTGTAAAAATGAATATATTTTTATAAGTAAAGATGAAGAATTGGATCATTGCGATCTAATGAAACTCCACATTTATGGCAATATCTCGTTGATTTTATAATCTGCACAGCACACTCGCTGCAAAGGACATGGCCACACAATTTGAAACATACCATTTCATGATCTTTTTCATCGAACTAGAGAAATTAATAATAAAAAATATTTTTTTTTTAATTTTTTTTAAAATTTAGTTGATTCGATTTCAATCCTGGGAAGCTCCAAACCTCCTTTCAGGCACACAATATTCTCGATCATCAGAAAATTAAAAATAAAAATTCTCTACAGACTTTTTACAGACCATGAAAGTATCCTGAATTTAGCCGATTTTGATTCTAGAACATATTAATTCAAAATTTTTATCACCGACCATTCTAAACTTAAAACATCTAACTTTTATTACCAATCTTTTTCAAATTTATCTTAAACGCCGATTTTTAAAAACTGACCGAATTTAAGGAGATCAGTTTAAGAACAGTCTTCTAGTGATTCATTAATATTAACAAAGTTTTTATATTATAAGGAGAATTTATTTTTTCAAATGAATTATCAAAATCTCTTATTTGACAAATAACATGCTCTTCACTTAAATTGCTCAATAGCAAAAGTTACGCGAATTAGTTATTTCGCTGAATAAAAGGAACTTACGGGATATCCCTTTATCACTTGTTGGTTAGAATGCGTAGCCACTACTTCTTTTAACGTGGAATTTAAGCTTGTGGCTACGCATTCTAACCAAAAATGATAAAGGATATACAGGCATCAAACGCTTCTTGACGCAATTGAATTAAAAAAATTGCATTCGAATACTAGATTTACGAATAACTAAGTAATAACTGAATGTCAAAGAAATATATTGATAATAAAGGGATCTTTTGGGGTTTTTTGATTCATGTGTTCGTAAAATAGCGGCTAATTAAATATCTCTAAGATCTTACATAATCGGAGCAAATAGGACATATTCCAATTATGCTTGGTAAAATTGACTCAGTTCTAGGAGGATTTCCAACACTCGCATATCGGTTTTTCTTATTTTTGGTATTAATTTGCACTTTTTCTTGCAGACCATTGATTTCACGCAAAAGTGAACGTTTTTGACTCTCGGAAATTTTTGCTCGCTCATCATTTTCTTTGTTTAAAATTTGGATTTGGACATATAATTTACGACATCTTTCTCTCAATTCAATCGTTGATCTTATGCTGAATACTTCATATTCGAAGTCTTTGGATTTTACTTCGTTCATTTTGAAATAATTGAAAAAANCCCAGTGAAAAGTTCCCCCTCACTTTAGAATACATCTACAAATACGAGTTTCTCGGTATTTCTCATAAGCTGTCAGTTTTCAGTCTTCATCGCCGCGAATATGTCCATCCGAGTCCCGCACCCCCTTATCGTGTAAATTAAAAATATTTTTCATTTTAATGACCAAAATAACTCAGTTATTACTTAAACAGAATAATCAGCAGTTCAAACGACAAATATCTTTCCGAACGGAACTCCATCTCAAAAACGCTTACTATCACTATAGCGCTGTTCGAATCCACTCATGTTGCCTTAGTGATTATATTGAATATGATTATAGGCAAGGGTCTTGATAATGGAACCGCTAAATTCTATCGATGTGTAATCACTCAGCAATCACTTTAGTGTTAAGACAATCACTTAGACAACATCAGTGGGATTCGAACACGCGCTATAGAGATAGTAAGCGTTTTTGAGATGGAGTTCCGTTCGGAAAAGGATATTGATATTTCTTTTTTAAAAGTTAAGTTGCAGATGAAATCGCTTACAGTCACTTTTTCAAATTCAAATAATCATTATTAATTTATTGTAAAAATTGCTCTGATGACACCGATTAGATCGTCAGACTTTAATTATTTCACTGTAAAAATAAATATTTTTATAAGTAAAGATGAAGAACTGGATCATTGCGATCTAATGAAACTCCACATTTATGGCAATATCTGCGTTGATTTTCTAATCTGCACAGCACACTCGCTGCAAAGGACATGGCCACACAATTTGAAAGATACCATTTCATGATCTTTTTCATCAAACTAGAGAATAATAATAAAAAATAGTTTTTTTAAATTTTTTTTTTTTTTTTGTAGATTAAGTTTGATTCGATTTCAATCCTGGAGAGCTCCAAACCTCCTTTCAGGCTCACAATATTCTCGATCATCAGAAAATGAAAGATAAAAATTCTCTACAGACTTTTTACAGACCATGAAAGTATCCTGAAGTTTGCCGATTTTGATTCTAGAATATATTAATTCAAAATTTTTATCACCGACCATTCAAACTAAAACATCTAACTTTTATTACCGATCTTTTTCAATTTATCTTAAACGCCGATTTTAAAAACTGACCGAATTTTAAGGAGATCAGTTTAATAACAGTCTTCTAGTGATTCATCAATATCAACAAAGTCTTAATATTATAAGGAGAATTTATTTTTCAAATGGATTATCCAATCTCTTATTTGACAAATAACATGCTCTTCACTAAATTGCTCAAAATTACGGCAAAGTACCGTGAATTAGGTTATTTCGCTGATAAAAGTGAACTTAACGGGATATCCCTTTATCACTTGTTGGTTAGAATGCGTAGCCACTACTCCTTTTAACGTGTGATTTTAACGTGTGGCTACGCATTCTAACCAAAAAGTGATAAAGGGATATACAGGCATCAAACGCTCTTGACCAATTGAATAAAAATTGCATCTCGAATACTAGATTTTACGAATAACTAAGTAATAACTGAATGTCAAAGAAATATATTGATAATAAAGGGATCTTTTGGGTTTTTTTGATTCATGTGTTCGAAAAATAGCGGCTAATAAATATCTCTAAGATCTTACATAATTCGAGAGCAAATAGGACATATTCCAATTATGCTTTGGTATCATTGACTCATGTTCTAGGAGGATTTCAACACTCGCATATCTGGTTTTTTCACTTCAAGTGTTTAATGAGTTATTTAATTGCAGTTTTTCTGCAGACCATGATTCACGCAAAAGTGAACGTTTTTGACTCTCGAAAAATTTTTGCTCGCTCAATATTTCTTTGATTTAAAATTTTGGATTTCGACATATAATTTACGACACTTTCTCTCTTCAATCGTTGATCTTATGCTGAATACTTCATATTCAAGTCTTTGGATTTTACTTCGTTCATTTTGAAATAATTGAAAAATATTTCGAAAATTAATTTGAGAAAAAGATTCAATCGAATGTCAATAGTTTGTTGGTTGTTTCTCATAATTAATCTTAATCTTTTGGTGATCTTAAAACAAAGAAAGTGTCAGAACAAAAGGGTGCAAAGAGTTTTTATACGTAAAATTTGAAAAAAAAATGGACAAGGTGTTCTTCAATAATTCAATGGTTCGCCTAAGTTTTCTGAGGAAATAAGATTTTGCAGAAAATTTTGATTATCATTGATAATTTATCATTAATTTATATTGCTGATAATAGTTCTAGTTGAATGTTATAAAGCGTCAGCAAGACAAGTTTTTTATCTTCAAAATAATCTTTATGACCTTAAAAGGTTATTAACTGCAAATTAAGATCGAATTTGATGATTTATAACAGCTGATAATTCTAGGAAGTACTAAATTTTATCATAATGGCAACATTCAATTTTTTTATGTAATACAAATAAAAAGTCTCTACGAAAATGAATAAGTTAATGTTTCAAGTGACAGAACTAGACTAAATCGGCAGAACATAAACACTATCACTTTGAACCTCTTATCTTTACGACATCAAGTTCGCTCTCTAGCGGTCGCTGAATGTCACTGAAATGCATGTCTTCAACATCTATCTTCGTCTAAAATACACATCGAATCCACTCAATTTTGGTTGAGGCTTTATCACAATGAACTCTCAAGTTGATTTGGGGGTAAAAAATTGCCATGAAACCTACAGTAGATAACCTTAAAATAAATTCAAGATGAATTTCGAAGTTACCGCATCACTCCGAAAATATCACTAAAAGCTTTCTCGTAGGCGACTTTCTATTAACAATATATCCGTTCAGGAAGAAGGTTGTTATTTTTTAGTTTGATCTAGTACGTTTGTACTACTCAACGTACATAATGTACGAGACCAGACTAGGAAATAACAACCTTATTCCTAAAAGGATATACAACCATGGGTCAATTATGTACACGACTCCTGTACACGAGGGGTATAAGTGAGTTTTTTGAAAACAAGAATAGTTTGCAGTTGCTTTCGCAAAAACTAATATTTATTTAAAAGATAAGTTATTTTCAGGCACTGTATAAATTATCAGAGAATATAAACATATCATGAAGAATTCGTTTTTGATAAGAATGAAATCGAGAAAATTTGGTTAGTACTACTGATTATTTAGACATTTCACTATCGACCCTATATTAAGTTATATGCATTACCGACTTCAGAGTACAGAGCTTCAATACATAACACTCTGTATAGCAAAATAAGCCGATTTCATTGGTCAGATTAAACCACTTCAATGCTCAGACACAAATGTACACAAATGAGGGTCGGTAATCTATATATAATCAATATCATGAAAAACCGATAATTTAAAAACAATTGTGAAATGTTGACCAGTTAAACGTTATATTATTATTATAAGTAAAGATGGAGAATTGGATCAGTTCTATCTAGTGGGACTCGACATTGATGGCAATAGCTCGTTGATTTTGTGATCTGCACAGCACACTCGTTACAAAGAAGATGGCCACAAGATTTGAAACACACCATTTCACGTTCATTTTCATCGAACTAAATAAAATAATGAAATTATCGCTAAACTTGGGCTTAATACTTTTTTAAGAGTAAAATGGAAAACCAGACTACTGTTTCTCGTTTAATGCAGAAACTCAATGTGAAGACCGTTAAACTCAAATTAGTAAGATAAAAATTTTGTGATATTAATTTATCAGATTATCTTGTTTTATACAGTATTACTTATACCGTATAAGTAATACCGTATAACTTATACGGTATACGTTATACCGGTATAATAAGTAATACGGTATAAGTAATACGCCCCGCTCTTCAAAGTCACCCATAGTTAATGCAAGTTGAGATAAGAGCCTAACTCAGCTTAATAATGTTTATGAAATGAGTACATTGGTACTATTTAACGTACATAATATACTAGACCAAACTAGAAAATATCTGTCTTCCTCGTAAAGGGATATCGGCCGACCAATTAAAGCGCGGTCAATTAGGAAGTTTTAACCACATAAGGAAACTATACACATGGGATAAGTTTTCACAAAACGCCGGAAGTCCATTGTATGTGAAAGTTATGTGAGCACTAGAATTTCAAAAATGGGCTTCAAATAAAACGAAATAAATCATTTTTTTGTTAATTACCACTTCAAATAAAATTTATTTTTTGACTAGTTTCGGTTTTATTACCATTTTCAGAATGCACAGAAATATAGAAAACTGTTTCACAAAAACTTCTTCGCAAAAGTAATTTCGCAAAATATAATAACAACGGGCTGCAAGTATTTTGCGAAATTAACAGCCCGTTGGTGTCAACCGTGATTCGTGACGTATGCGTCTGAGAAATTTTGTATTAGTTTTACAGATCTATGATAAACTTGTTTATTTAAATCAAGATATCCTTTTTTTGTTAACGAATAATATTTGAAAATAATTCTTTGTATTATTAGAAAATATGTATTTAATTCAAAAAAAAAAATAAGGCCCATAACTGTTGATCAGATCTTACATTATCGAAGCAAATCGGACATACGCCAATTATGCTAGGCAACATTGACTCAGATCCAGGAGGATTTCCAACACTTGCATGTCCTCTTTTCTTATTTTTTGGAATATTTTTCAGTTTTTCTTGGAGACAATCGATTTGACACAAAAGTGAATGTTTATGACTCTCAAAACTGTTTGCTTGTTCTTTATTTTCTTTATTTAAAATGTCTATCTCGTCATATAATTTACGACATCTTTCTCTTAATTCAATTGTAGATCTTATGCTAAATAATTCATATTGGTATTCTTTAGTTTTTCCTCCGTTCATTATCGCAGAGTTAAAAAAATATTTTGAAAATTAAGTTTGAGAAAAAGAGCCTCGAATCGTTTTTGGTTGTTTGTCACAATCATAATCGTTAAACTGAATTATTGGTGAATTTGCTAAATATCATCGACCTAGCAGACGAATTATCATTCATTTGAAAATAAACTTGTAAAGGTCTTTTCGAGATACAATTGTATATAATTGCATTTTTATAGAAAAACTACATTTTTTATGAAGCTTTCGATTTTTTCAAATCATCTTCAGAATGTGCGAATAAAGTTAAATAATTTTTGAGTCAGATTTTTCGCAGGTATGACATCGTTTCAATTTGGCAATAGTAGGCCTCGAAATTGCCAAATTAATTGTGTTTTCAGCTACAAGTACAAAAATATAAACTGATAAATTTAAAAAAATCGCATCGAAATCTACAAAATTTCACGAAGTAATAACTATCGATGCTGTTTTATTGTTTACTAGTATAAATGTCCCTAGAGTTGTAGACCACATTATAGATTTAATATATGTAGATCCTGAAAAATATTTTTCGGATAATAATT